>VYXF01007591.1:189579-273426 GCA_013397295.1 Polioptila caerulea | reverse complement strand
AAAAAAAAAAAAGGGATGGCAATTAATGTAGAGATGTGTGACCTTGGCTGAAATATTTGACAACATGCAAATATTCAGGAAAATGTACAAGCCCAGCACAGAAGTACCAAAGTCATATCCAGTGACAGTCACAGAGGCTAAGAGGAAATGGGATGCTATGGCTGTTGGGGAAATGGGGTGAGTGGGAGGAAAAAAAAAGGTAAAGCAGCAGCAGTTTGGTTCGAGAGCTGAGATTGTGTAGATAAAGTTGATGGAACAGATATTAATGAGATTTATGAAATGCTCTTATCTGATGAGGGAGATCACTGTGGTGTAGGTTACTCAGGCACGCTGCTGATCCTGCACTGAGGATGCTGGAATGCCACTGCTACCAGCACCTGCCATGTGCTACTCACTGTTTACTACAAGCTGGGCAATCCAGGTTTCCTTCTGTTCTGGTAGGAATACATGGAAATTACTACTGACATGTTGAAGCCTTGATTGGTGTGAAATATGGGGTTTTGTTATGCTGCAGAGCAGACTGAGTACACCAAGGCTTGAGTAGTGTAAACAGACAAGAACCAGTCAAAAATGGAAAGTTCAGCATGTCACTGGATATTTCAGTGCTGGCTTTTTTATCCTAGTAGTGTGCCAAAACAGTCAAAAGGCCAAAACATCATGAATGTTTTGTAGAACATGAAGTATCACAAAATTTCAAAGGCAGTATTTTTATTTTTTTTTTGTCATTAAGGTCAAATTGAAACACAAAGCTATACTCTAAATACAAAGAATTTTGTTTTGCTTGGAATTTATGACTCTTGTAATATACTGCAATGGTCAAACAAAGGGTATGACAACAGAAAAAGCCCAAAGGAAGGGCCTAACCAGGAAGAGAACAGGGACGTTCATCATCTCAATGAGAACACCTGCATGGGATCACAGCAATTTAGGTGAACAAGGATTAACATCACAGTGACATAAAACTTTTTGGTTCAGCAGTTTGTACCTCTAAAGTAAAATGACATTTTTCAATTCCAAAAAGAAAACAAATCAAGAGGTACAGGCAAAAAAAACTAATTCCCTCCATGAGAAAACATGTTATTAGAACATTGCTAATGCTTCAGGGAAAAAAAAAATAGTGTGTGTATATATACATACATACATATGTATTTACATATTTTATATGCATTTTACAATAAAAATCTCCATACATAACCATTTTCCCAAAGCTCTACAGAGCAGAACAGTTTCCTGATGGCAGAGGAAGCAGGTGGCAGAGAAGGGTCAAGCAGGGCTGGCACATGAAGGGAGCTGTTGCTTTTCCCTGCTCTCAGAGTTGCCCAAAACCTCACCTAACAGGGGACAGGAGCATCACTGTGCAGCCTTAACCAAACCACAGTTGCTGCCAGTTCCAGGCACAGCATTTCCCCCAAAAGTGGCTCCCTCCTTTTCCCAGGGTGTGACTCCCAAACTGCTGCTGCCAAAATCGTCATCTTTCAAACAGTCAGCTCCAGGCACCAGCAAAAGGGCTTTGGAATTGGCTTCCTCTGATGCATACTGTGAGTCACCCAGAAGCCTGAGTTTCCTCATGTTTCAGATGTTTGTTATTAGCATTAAGCCTTGGTTTTGGTCAACATTTGTTTTCACTAAATGCTATTTTATCATGGGCCTTAAGATTTTCAATTGTTTTTTCTCCAGGAAGATTTTCCATTTTTTTTCTGTGGAAAACCTGAAACACACTACTTGTTGGGATTGTACAGGTTACAGAAGAGAAGATTGAGAGCCCCCTCTCTCTCTGATGTTAGAGTTAGCTTTAGTGCTTTCTGCCCAGTCATGATCCCCTTAAATAATTTTAGGTCATATCAGCCTACAGATTGAACAAGTCTTGAATGGGAGCAGGGATTAATATTTGGGAGATATTTGCTTATTTGCAATGCTGGTGTTTAACTTTGTTTCTTGAAAGGAAAAAATATTTAGAATTATTTAACTTGGCAGGACTGGAAGTGATTTATTTTCTTTTAAATCTCTCCAACACTTCCCCCTACCCTTTTATTTATTCTGTGTATGTTTGGAACACTTAGGCTGGCTCTTAATTCTGCATGGAGGAAATAGAATTGAGGCAACTTGTACAGGAGCTGAGATTTCATCTCCTTTTCTTACTGGAGACAGCAACAACTCTTACACAGTGCTCCAGACCAGTGGAATTTAATGTAGGTGGTGGTTAAATAGAAGGTTTGGGTGTCAGGGCACTCATTTTATCCTTCTTTGGGGTTGTCATCAAATAGTTGCAGAGAATTTTTTTCATAAACAAAAGGAAGTTAGGTCAAACTTAGGTATGTAGAACTTAAATTAAAAAAAAAAAAAGTCCAGGAAAAGGGATTTCTTTAACCTAAGTAGACCAGGCTAACCCTAGCTGCACTGCAGTGTTTCAGACATAAAATGCCAGGGAGTGAAATCTACTGCCCCAACACCAGACCTCCTCAAATCTACGCTGTGCTTCCCCTGGAGTCTTGGTCTTCAACAATCTGCATACCCATACTGAAGTCACATCTAAAATTAGTAAGAGCCAAGAAGCAGCAAACTGAATAAAGGACAATTTATCTTTTCCAGTGTTAGGCAGTTTTCAGTGGGGAGGTGGGTAAAAAGTTCCTTTTTTTGGAAGCTGTAACTTTGCCTACATAAGAGGCCTGAGCTGCACTTCTGCAGTCAAAAGCACCCTCAGCATCTTGTAGCAACAGAGAGATAACGTCATTATCTCGTGGCACCAGAGAACTCAGGCTTGCACTTGAGACCAGAGTTCCTCAACAGGTTTTCATCAGATTCCAGTTTTTCCTCTACTGGCAGAGAAACTCAGGAGCTTTAGGCTGGGCTCAAGTGCAACCTCTGCCCCTCTGGGCAGCTAAAGGTCAGCTTTGCTCAGTGCCAAGTGGGATCCCCAAGCACAGCTGCAAGCAGGAAATCAAACACACCCTTGGTTAAAAGCATCATGGAGCACCTCTGTGATAAAGCAGCTGTATTGCAAAACTCTGCAACACAGCTCCAGCTTTGCAGTGTGGCAGACATGACACAGAAAAGATTAAAAAAAAAAAAGGCACATCAAATGGATTTATCAAAATACAGAGCTTATTTAAATACGCACACATGAAATTATCTCTCTCTTCCTGCCCAAGTCCTACCTTCACTGCAGCATTATTAATACATGGCGTGTGCTTGTGAATCTATGCTAGAACTTCAAGCAGCTAGTGCAGAAATGTATCTGAAATCCTACCATGGCCTGTTTGCAAATGTGGAAGACACAAACAAAATGGGTGAAAATCAGAGTTTTTCACATTTGGGAATATTTATTGAACAGTTTGTAGATTCTGAATGAACCTTATGTAAGAGGCAACATGTTCAAACGGCCAAAAATAGGTCTGAAAAACTTTAGTGGGCAAATTCACAATATTCCTTTGAATTTTAACCCATGAAAGGCTATGTGTTTTGCCTACTTCCTGCACCTTTTGTTTCCTTCCAACAGTCCATAAAACACCAATATCTCTAAGGATTTAAGCTGAATTCCAGGTTAAAGATCTACACCTCAGTGTCTGTGGTGCCACCAAGCAGTAATGGAATTATTTCCATTTATTTTAAACAAAATTAAGCCCACCAGAAAACCCTTCCAAAGCATACCTCAAGTAAGTTAAATCAGCACCACAAGGAGGCATCTTACACTTGGAGCAGGAGATGCACATAATCTTCCTCTTGTCTCACTACCTCATTTCCTGAGCCAGTGAAGAAAGAGTAAGAGACCTAAGAAAGTCTGGCCAGCCAAGAGCCTTCACCTGCTCACTCCCTACTCCTTTATATATCATTGCTACCTATAACATCCAAACGTTATGATTTGCAGGTAACTTTCTCAAAGGGCAGATCCAAACTAGAGAAAGTCTGCCCAGAAAACAAACAATGAACAAGAGAGTTTGGATTGAGGAGCACAGGGCCTCCACATTCATTAAAGAAATAAGAAAAGCTCTCCCTGCCTGCAAGTCAGAGCAACTTCCAAACAGCTTTTAGGTGCAGCCTCACCTAGAGCCCATCAAAGCAGGTTATTCTCAAAGTGACAAAGGCATTAGCAGACCACACTCCTCATCTTCTCAGTTTCTATTTCTAGCCCCACTAGCAATGCTGGGAAGAGGAGGATTTATAGATATTCTCAGAAGATCTTGCATGTTTTCAGATAAGTAGTGTTCACACAGAATCGATTTGCAGCATACTCAAAACTAAAAAGTAAAACCCAAAAAACATAATATGAGGGATTTATGTTCCTGTAGAAAACAATAATTGCATTGGTTACAAATTGATGTGATGTAATGCCCAGATGGAAAGGTTATGAAAGGAAAGAAAATTTTCTAATAGCTGATGTTAGCAACACTTGCTGCAGAGCAAACAGGAGGTTTCACATCAGAAGTTTTCCAATTACTTTACACAACATGCTTCCAGAAATCCTTGCCTTCTTCCTTGAAATCTATCCCCTCTGAGGTGCAAAGTGACCACATCCAAGGGACTAACTCTAGGTGAATGAGGAATTGGTTCAAGGCAGACTGAGCTGCAGGGAAGAAGGAAGTCAACAACACCCTCTCAAAAAATACCTGCTAATGCAAAATCCCTGGTCATGGCTTGACCATGGGGCTAACCTATATTCTGTTCAGCTACCAAAAGAAATAGAAAGAGCCAACAAGAGCTGCTCTAGGTTTTAACAGAAAAAACTTCATCTTGGCAGACAGCATTTTCCAGCACATATTTCCATGTCTCATGTCCCCAGACATTTCATGAGAAATATGTCCTTCCTTTGGGAAAAGGGGCTTTAAGAACATTGGGAAGTTCAATGTGTACACCTTCATTTATTAAAAGCATTTTCCTCTTACATTATACTTCAATGTTTTCATAAAGGTCTTCATTTTAGATGCAAATTATGAGCAGTGCCATTAGAAAGGTTGTAAATTTGGGAAATGGAGCAAAAGCAGCTGCATTGTGCTGAGCCTGGGCAGAGGGGGAACTGCAAGGTTCCACACATGGGAGCCCTCCCAGTAAGGGCATGGACCCAGAATAGAGGCTCTGACCCACAAACCAGCACCAGGAACAAGTGCTGCAGAGCATTTTAAGACTAGGACTGAGTACAGATGTAACTTCACATAAAATGAAGCAGGGAAATGGACTTTCCTGAACTGGGATGTGATTGGTGTATATATACGTGTGTGTGTAGAGGATTCCTACCCTTGTGAACTGCTCAGAGCTATCACTGACAGCCAGAAATTGATGCTATGTTCTGTTAGGTCTCCAGCAACTCAGGAGGTCCAAAGAGACATTAATTCAATATTAACTTGCACCTTGGAAACCTGTAACTGACACACCTGTAGTCAATGTCCTGAGAGGGGAACAGTGTAAGATTTTATTTTGCCACCTCTAAAATGTTTGTGAAAAATTTGGAATAAAGTTCTTGGGCATTTTCTTATTCTGCTGAAGAGGACTGATTGCCAGCCTGCCTTCCCCTTCATGGCATACCTTAAGTATTCATTACAATTTCTGAATGTTTTGGACATTTGTTTTGCATATGCTGGGAACGATTTGTAAAGCAAAGGGCATTTTCTGCTTGTATTTATAATATTTATAAAAAACAATTATTTTAGTCCTTTAAGGATGTCACCTTGGGCAATTTATTCTGTTCAGCCATAGCCATGTAACAGGAGAATTCCCTCAGAGAATTGGGCACAACAGGAGTAAGGAATGCATTACTGTGCATGGCTAGGAATTTCTTAAAACCAAAAAAGAAACCTGTACATATTCTGGCTTATGGTAACTTGCACTATTTCTTCTTTTACATACTTTTTTCAAATGCAATTTTGTACTTGACCCAAATTGTCCCTTAAGTAGTTCTGTCAACAGGTTCCTATGAAGCTTCCATTGTCATCCTTTGTTAACTATTTTCTTGCCATTTCTGTCAGGGAAACAGGTTTGTACATTCATGTTGGTGGGACTCATGAGGAAAAACAAATTGATCCCTGATTCAAAAAGCACTGCCTTCAGAATAGTTCCTGAAGCTAGAAGACAGTGAAATGTCTTGTCCTTGTTGCCTGGGCTGCAGATTGTCTGACCTAATTTCTTCATTCCTGTTAACGCTCTTCAAATCCTCCTCGACACCTGGATGAGCCCTTTCACTTGCCACTCAAGCAAACTATAATCTTGTGGTATCCCTGTAAGCTCTCTCAGGCTTCTGCTTTTTCCATTTGTCCAAGCAGCTCCAGACTAATACAAAAATCTATGCAAAATGCACATGGACAACACACACACACAGAGCTTGCCAAATTTAGATGTGCTCACATGTTAATTCCTGCAGGTTGGATATAATGGATATAATGTTGTTTTCCCTGATTCATGGCACCCAAGTCCACAGGACATTTCTCACTGAGCTCTGACAAAATCATAGCTGGTCAAACTCGTGGTCTCGGTTTTAACACCCAACAGCTCAGCCGGAATGGTCGTGCTGAGGTTTAAATTAAGCCTAGCACTAAACAGTCCAGGAACTTCTGAAGATATCCCAGCTCAGCAAACCTCTAGCACACGTGAAATTAGAATGCCACATTCATAGCCCCCCTTGAAGCGAACCATCAAAACCATATCTTGCACCAGAGGGGTCTCTTGAAATTGGAGGGGAATTATTACTTGGGAAGAAAGCAAAGGAGATACACCACGCAAAGGGCTCCTGCAGAGCTGTGGGGCCAGCTTCCCCGGCTCCCAGAAGGCAGACTGAAGTAGCACAGGACATCAGGGCTCCCTTCAGCCAAAGCCCAGCTGCTCGGGGCTTGCTCAGCTCATCCCCTCCTGCCCTGGCAGGGGAGAGGCAGCCTGGCCTGGGAGCCCCGGCCTGCGAGCCCCGGCCTGCGAGCCCCGGCCTGCGAGCCCCGGCCTGCGAGCCCCGGCCTGCGAGCCCCGGCCCGCTGACTGGGCAGCGCTCGTGCTCTCGAAATAGGCGAGATCATCCCGAGCAAACCCTGCCACGAGTGCAGGGTAACCCAATAACAGCGTTTCCATCAAAGGCTGAGCCCGTGTGAACGATTGCTGTATCTCGTTTGCAGCACAGCCAAGGTGGCTGATGAGGGAAGCGCCTTTAAACACAGCTGGGGAATGGTCCTTGTCGATAGTGCAGCTCTCAGTGCTGACAGCACCGGGGTCATTTCCACTTCTCCCCTTCCTCCTCGTTGTGGTTAGTTGACATCTGGAATTTAGACATCTCAACCAACAGCAAATAAGGGAGTTCAGAAGACTTGTATATAAAATCCAACTTGTCCACTCTACATTATCAACATTTTTTTTTCTCCCAGCATGTCTCTTTCCATTCCCGTTCCTTTCCTACTTGTGAGATCACAGGGTCATTCACAAATCATTCCTGAGAAGCACTGACACAGATTTTTGGGCACCCTACTTGACAAATGCTCCTTCCTCGAAGTTCAGAGTGGCCAGGTTGCATGAGCTCAGTTTTTACGTATCTCAAAAACCCTCAGAGAACAAAGGAATCTGACATCCCTCTTCCCAGCAAAAAGATTGGCCTCTCTAGCTGTTTAGGGGTGGAGGTTCATGGATTTCTTAAAAACCTGTCTCCAGGATGGCTCTTTAAGCCAATTTTTTAAAAAGCTAAAAATTATTTCTCCTCTCTGTCCATCCTTCTCTTCCCACTTTCTCTAGTTCCCAAGCAGAGACCACCTTGACAATCTCAAGGCATAAAGATAGGTGAATATCTGACTTGCAAACCAGAGCACTCGTATCTTGAGGGTATTTCTCCTAACTCAAAAGCCATCCTCTCTTTTGCTAAGCAGATAAGGATTACTTAACACAAAGTGTTCACAGGTGCACAAGTTACTGGAATAAGGGATCTTATCCCCACCTGGCATGGAAAGTGGTGACAATGACAAAGCAAATAAATGCATACGCCTCCAAAATCAGACTTTTAAGCACATCTTTTCTTCCGACAACACTACTCCCAGCCTTTTAACGCTGGAGTGATTTCTTCACCTATTTGCCAAGAAACTACTGCTATTTTCTGGATGCTTCAGATACAGACGAGTGCCAGTTTTCTCATCAATGGATAAATCAGGCAAGACAAATGGAGCAGCTCAGCATGATCGAGGCCTTCTTGAGGAGAACGAAGGTGTTGGACTCAGTATTTGTGATGCCCCGGCTGTCACCAGGACACTCGCGTTCAAGGATGTGCCCACACGGGCCAGGCACAGCCACACGCGCTCAGCTGGGGTTTTTTAAGCTGCTTTTAGCACCTGAGACATTCAAGTGCTATTAACAGGTTATTCACGCCGAGCCCTTTCCCCTAACACTGCCATTACCCCGTTATCTCACCGGGATTATCTCGGCATTAAATCACAGCAGCTGCCCTTCTCCAGCTCCCTGCTGGGCATTTCGGGCACTTGGCATCTCTGGAATCCGCACTGGATAGAGTTTCACTTTGTGACCATTCATATTTACGTGTTTTATACGGATGGCCATGATTATCTCATTTTTCTATTATAAAACAAAGGAAGGGCTGCTGCCATCAGCCAGTGATTTTGGTGATACCTTATTGGGAGCTCGTTTGGACCGTAGTGCAAAGATATCCAAAGCTGCTTCAGAGACCTCTGCCTGACAGGGCACACCCAAGGAGGTGAGCTCCCACCTCACTAAAGTATATTCACTTCTCTGCCCTTGTTCAGTACTGTAAAAGGAAGGGAGACACAGATTTTTAGCAGCATTGAGTCAATTTTTAACTGGCCAACAATAACTAGCCTTACTGCTAGAAAATTCTGAATCAATGGAGTTGGAATTTTTCCCAGAAAGGGAGCTCGTTCCCAATGGAGAATTTTAACGACCTGGATGTAACTTTTGGGTCCCTGTATTGCTTTGGGAAGCCATTTAATAACATTTTAATAGGTGAGAGAAAGATCTCCAGGATGCAAATTAATTTTATTCAGCCGTAGAAGTTAAAGAGGTTCTCTGACATTGAATCCAATAACTTCAAGCTGCCTTGTGTCAAAGCCAACGTGGAGATTTCCAGAGATAAATATTATCCCAATCCAAATGGTTAACTGGTTTTTCAGTGGCTGTGAGGAGCTCTTTACAGAATAGACACATTCAAGAAATAAAGTATACTCTCTAATTCTGAAAAAATTATATACACATATGTCTGATCAGCCCCCTTCAAAGGAGAATATAATTGATATTAAAAGTGGTAACGCTTTAGGCTCAGATGGATTCTGATTACACATTATCAAATATTTAAAACAAAAGGCTGTAGGCTCTTGTGCAAAAGTAATGCTGGGGGAAAAGTCTTTCCTTTTAAGTTTATACACAAACATATTTGGGTGAGCTATTACTTACTGCACTAAAAATATGCAACTGAGCAGTTGTAAATATTACTAGAGGATTAAAAAAGAAAAACTTCTGAGAAATTCAGGTTCAATTAAGCTCCTGTCATTCATTTCAGTGGCAGGGGTCACGTTACACCTGGGGTCGATGTACACAAAAAACCCCGAACACACTCAGGAAAGACTATTAAAAAAATTCCACCATTTAGGGTGGGACCTCAGCGACAAAATCCAAATACATTTAAGGAGCAAGACACTAAACAAACTGCAGTAGCTGGCATATCATAGACACAATTCATGGGATGTGTTACCAAGGAGATAATGTTAATAGGGAAGAAACAGGAGAGTAGGAGTGGAATTAAGTAACTATTCTTTCTGCCTGCCGAGTCAGTTGTGTTCGTGTATATGGAAGGATAAATAATCTATTTTTAAAAAGCAGTGAAAAGCATAGCTCTATTTTAAATATAGCTGCTGCAGAGCTGAAGCTTTAGCTCAGTGTGTTTGTCAAAGAAAACAGCTCAGGCAGGGGGGTTGTCTTGTTTGTTCTGCCCAACCCCGAACACCTTTTATTTATGAGAAGATGAGTAAAACCGGTTAACAAAAGCGATTTTTGATAAAAAATAATGGATGCCCGGAGCTCCCAGCACTACCTCCTGTCTCCAGAGTGACAGCTGTAGTGTTCGTGTGCTCAGCCTCTAAACAAGCAGCAGCCTTAGGTACACTCCCAGCACACAAAAGCCCTCACGCTGCAGCAACCAAACACTGAAATTTCTCAGTCCCCACAACTAATTATTAAATTACTGTATTTATTGAAAGACTGACAAAACAAAATACCCTCTTGAAAGCTGACTGCTTGGAGATATTTCAGCTTCAAATGGATACACGGTGCTTTTTTTTTTTTGGTACAGAAATTATCAGGAGCTGTTTAGACTTAAGGAAAATTTCTCATCCAATAGATGGTGCTAGCAAGTTCTCCAGTTATCTAAATAGCTGATAAAAGTATTTCTATAAAAAGGGGAAAAGACAGGAAAAAACCTCCAAAGTCCAATAAGAAGAACCAAACCCAATATTCTGCAATAATAGGCTTCCAAGGCACACTTATATTTACTATCTTGGATTGTTGCTTTCCTCTGAAATGACCAAGTTTCTTTCCTTTAAAAATTTCTCCAATGTTCCCATCAAAACTGCATCTGATAACACTAGCTTGTGTGTGGCTGCATGATATCAGTGACCAGACATTCTACTTTCAAATTTCAGCTCTATTTCATATGGCCATCATTTCTTAAAGTGAAAGGGGATTTAATAGCCCTACAAAATTTCATAGTGATATCACATTTTCTCTTTCAAGGCACCAGACTTTTTCTAATCTGCCAATTGTTACATTATTGAACACAGGAACTACCTTCTTGGGGAATGCATGAAACAGGAAAACTAGGTCCAAATCACCTATTTTTAGATGTCTTCTCATGATGTTCATCTTCTCTTCAAGAGATGAAAGGTTCACATTTATTCAGCTACAAGGCCAAGACTAAGGTGTATTTTCATGTGAGCTCTGTGCCACAAGTGAGAAAACTAACTCTGGTTTTCATGAGATGAGAAAGAGGTGATAGAAGATCAAGGTAGAGACAGTTTGTGGCAAAATGCTCCATGAATGACTGGATTAAAACACCAAGCCACCCCAAACCAAATTTTAAAAAATACAAAAAATTGATTATGTCAAAATACTTGCATTCAGAATATTTCAGCTTGTCACTAAATTTCAAAAAAAGCATTTAATCTACAATAAAATATTTAGTCTAGAATACATACAATACAATATTTTAGCTCTTAAAATAATTTCAGGTGCCAAAACATTTATTTTTGCTTTTTTCATCTAGTTATTATTTACATTGCACAATACCTTCATATTTTTGCCCATTTTTATCATTTTTTCAACATTAGTTGGACACTAAGTGCAACTTGACAGAAGTGACTGAACTTCTTTGTTTGTGTGACTAAACTATAGCCTTCAGATAAATTTATACATTAAATTGCCATTTCCCAGCTCTTTCATCATGAAATGGGGAAAATTCCTGAATTTTCTTGTGAATTAAGTAACAAATGGCACTAACACAAAAGCAGCACAATGCACATCACACAAAGTACTTTGATAATTCATTTCCCAAATGTCGTTTATAGTGCTGGTTATTTATGATAATATTTCTTACAGCAATAGTAAATGCCCTTGGGCATATTTTTATTACTTAAGACTCCTTTGCTTTTAAAAGGCCTCACAGCAGTGCTCTGCTGCTGAATTTTTGCTAAGTGGCAGGGAGAGCACCATTTTTCTGTTGGGCAAATAAACAAAAGTTAGATTGCGAAGGTTTCTTGCATCTTTTAAGAGCACTCTACCTTCCTATACTGCTTTAGATTCAACTGCTCCTCAATAGCTTTGAATCCCTGGCATCACAAAACCTCCTGAGAAGCGGGGAAGAGACAAAGAAAAAAAAATAAATACATTTCTCCATTGCTGAAGCCTTCCCCACCTCATTTTAGGGAGAAGAGAGTATTTGTAGCAACAATGAAAGACAGCATGTGAAGCTCATCCTCCCCAGCCAAAAGAGTGATTTAGAAGAGAGGAATGCATTTCCCGGAGTCAGAGAGGTTGACATCCCAAACCTTGCAAAGAAGCACAACTCATGACCATAAATAGGTTGAATGCTGTAGTTTTCAAGCTCCTGCTCAGGAGGCTCAGTGCCAATGCTTAAGCACATGCTGGTGGCCAAAGGGGCAGTCAGCTCACTCAGCCCCTCATCCCTGGACACTTCCCATCCACCTCAGCTCCACTGCAAACCAGCCCTGGCTCTCCTGCAGATTTATCCTTCACCCTGATCTGCCTCACCACAGAGCTGCATGAGAGGTGTGGCAGAAATATATAATTAGAGGCAAGAAAAAAATGCAAGTGCACCTCCTTGGCAAGGTTCACAAAAGATAACCAAATCACCATTTTGCTTTCATTTGCCCATCATCTTCAAAGAAAACAAAAGCCCTGCAATGTTCAGCCTCTCCACAGCCCCAACATCCTGAGTGTTATTTTTTGTCCAGCATTTCTTCAAGACTGCAGCACACTCTGATGTGGCTGCACTGTTCTAGAAATGCCTGTTGATCTCTGCTGCTGAGCACCTACATGTTCTCTCCTGGGAGATGCTAACAAGGCTCCAACACCTTGGAGAGCAAAGGAACCTCCTTATAGTCAGGGATAGCTCTTAGGACAATCTGACCTCGCTTGCAAGCGCAGGAAGTAAGACCCAACAATATTATGCCATCAAGGTGTATGTTGGTAAAAATGCTGCAGCTACCAAATGGAAATGCTTCATCATCTTAAGTGTTTGCTGTTTTGGTTGTTTTTTTTTAATTTTAGAGATACCAGCAGATTTTTTTTTTAATGGAGATAACCCACTCCTACTTGTCAGAAGTAAGAAATCCATAGATCCAAGAAATACCAAGGCAAATTAACATATAGGCTCCTGGTTTGTTCCATACTTCATTATTTGCAGAGCTATGATGGCTCTGCCTTTCTTTTGCCAAGTGGGCTGACACCTTTAAGATGCTCCTCTTAGCCTGAAGCTGTTGGAGCAGCACTTCCAGACCCAAGCCCTGAAAAGAGGCTAGTTTGTACTGTTAAAGACAAAAAGGTCCAGCATTTATGATGCCAGCCACAAATAAAGAACATCAAAGACATTTGTCTACTACACCAGAGCCTTTCTGTTCACCTGTGCTTCTTTGCTTTCCTTTCTGTCTCTCAAATGAACAGTAGAATCACCCAAACCTGAGAACATTCTTGACACAAAATATCACCAGTGAAAGTCGTTATCAAAATACAACAGACATTTTCCTCTTTGATTTCTGAGTTAATGGTATCAAGAGTATTAGAGAGTCCATTCCTCTTGAAATTATCAATATAATTCTTCCTCAGGTAAGGATAAAATACATCAAAATGTTTAAAACATGCATAACACTCTTAACATGGAACTTATGAATGACCCTGATCTTGGAAATCAAGACAGAAAGAATTTGTTTGCAGTTACTAATTCAACTCAGAAATGGTGTTGAATGCCTTCTTTGTCCAAGTTTTAATAGTATTTGGCATAGAGCTCAATTAGCAAACTTAAAATATTTGGTAATGGACTCAACTCAAAGTGCCACACCACAATTAAAAGGCATCTACAGCTAGAGACACCTGCACCACGTTACCTTAGATAAACACAGATTCAGCCATGTCAGTGGCTTAACGAAGAACATTAGGTAGCCATGATCTCAAATGGCCTAAAATCCCTGATTTCTATGACAAATCACAAAACTCACAGGTTGAAAAGACTTCTTTAAAGCAGCAGAGACCCACACAACAATGGGCCTGCAGCCAAGCCGCTGTGTATCCCCTCCTTGCCCCCTGCCCTCAGCACACCTAATGCACAAACTGTACTCATCTCGCAGCCCCTTGATTGCTCAGGAAGCTTCTGTCTGCCAGGCACAACTCCATCCATTGTGGTGTTGCTCTACAGGGCAGACACATTTAGTACATAATTATTCAAAGGTGCCAAATTTTAATAAACCATATTTTTCAAACCAGTCCACTCTGTAAGATGGAAACCCTTTTAGCTTGACTGGCAAGTTGACAATTTGGCATCCCATCATTTTAACGAGCTACATAGCTTTTGAACAGAGTTTAATTAAAATTGGCTATACTGCATACACTGCCCTGCAGTTTATAGTACAATTTTCAGGTCAGCTGCACCTATTAGTACTACATTTTGACAGTCACAGCTCTCCCAAGCAAGCACACTAAATATTACTCGACACAGGCTGCAAGAGCCACTAGGTAGCAGCAAATGGAGCTGTGTGCTCAGCAGCATGTGCAGTGCCCTCTCCCCCACCCATTCACAGCACACACAAGCAGCTGTGCTCTCAGCATTCACTGTGCAAGGGAACACTTGGAAAGGGAACATTACAGGGAAAAAACCACGGGCTTTCCATAAACCACACGTGCCCTGGGAGCAGGTACGTGCTCTAACAGCTGCCAACAGGTATCAGAACCCCGGTAAGAGAAACACAGGCTGGTCAGGGCTGTACTCACACGGCTGCTCGAGCACAGGGGGCGAGCAGGGCTGGGAGCATCACACAGCAGGAGCCTGTCTGGAGGGAAGCAAGCTCAGCCTTGAGGAGAGCTCTTCTCCTCTGGAGAGCCTGTCTTTATGTCCCACTCTGCCCCAGCAAGGAGGGGCTCCTCCGCCCCGATGGGGGCAATGAAGGAGCCCTGGGCAGCCCTCTGCTCCTCATCACAGCAGCCTGGGCTGCCTGTCCTGCACAGGAGTATCCTCTTAGTGGTGATTTGCTCTAAGGACAGCAACCTGTGCTGGCTAAATCAACACCTGTGCCCTTTTCAGCGTACCAAGTCAGGTTTTGCAGGTAACACACCCCTCTCAAGGTCACTCCAGTGATCTTCTGTCATTCCTAGAAGCAGAGAACTGAAGACAGAGGTTTCTTCAACCTGAGTTTTAGTCTATGCTGAACTTCAGTCTCTTTGCTGAAGACTTCTGTCTTTCCACACTGTGCCACAGAAGGCAGCAAGTGGACTTGCACTTTGTATTTTCCTGGACATCAAAGCTGGGTGATGTGGTTGAAGAAACCCTGTAAAACTAAGATAACCTCAAAGGTTTTAGCAACAGGCATTTCTTAACACATGTGAGTGCATGAAAAAGTATACCTGGAGGAGAGAGTACAGAGCTGGGCAGAAATTTACTGCAGCTTTGACAGCAAAGACAGAACAAGAGAGAGGGGGAATTTCACTGGCTCCTGTAAGGCCTTGGAAGGATCAGATCAAAGGAACCAAGCTGGTGTGGTGACACTGCCCAGCTCCTGTTACCTGCTCTGGGACGGCTGGCTCAGGGCTGTCCCTGCAATCTCTCAAGCAGTGTTTTGTTCCTCTTTGTGACAACCACTGAGGAGACATGAAACACCCAGGCCTCAACTCCCCACGGTGGAGAGGCTCCATAAAGCCTCAGGAAAGTCAATTCTGGTTTGAAATAGCCAGCTATGTGGCAGGAAAACCCAAAGGTGCACTACTCCACTCCACTGGAGGGAGGAAGCAAGCTGCCAGGAAAGATCAATGAGGAATGAATTGTTTCCTGTTGGGGATGTTTATATTTTAAGCACTCTGACCATAATAGAAGTGACTGAAATTAAGACTGACATGCTTTGGGAAGCAGCAATTCCTCACACCACAGACTCACCCTGAGCCTCTGTGTTGACGACCACATAAAACTGCAGATTTTCAGATCAGAAACAGAGTTTTTGCAGCTCCAGGGTGTTCAGGGCTGGGCTTTGAAATTGAAGCAGCTCTTTAGAATACATCTTGGGAAAAGATAGTACACTGTTATGTGGAATGACTGACATAAAAAGGATAAGGAAGACTTTCTGGCAGTTCCATCTTCCACAAAAAGAACTATGTGTGCTCATGCAGGTGCAATTGCTGTATGCAGCTGGGTGTAAAAATCTCAGTGACTGTGGGTATATGCAAGCAGGGGAGAAATAGATAAGAAAAAAATATTATTACTAGAAAAAAACCCAATTTGCAGATATTTTTCCATAACATATCATCATTAAAGAACACAATACTAATGAAAAAAATGAAAAACAAGTAGAAGAGTTAAAAGTGGTAGATATGGAGGAGTAATGAAAGAAATCAAATGAGCAGCAACAGACTTCTTCCATATCCTATTGCAACTCCAAATTCTTTTACCATCCTAGATAAAAAAAAATTCACAGCCATTGCAAAGACCACAGACTCATCAGTATGTGCAATATAATTAGAGCTAAATTTCAGGTTATGTATCAACAGCAATCAGGCCATAAAATGCAGATGCTCACTACTGGAACTACTGAAAAAAACAACTGGTAAGATTTTAGTAAGTCACATTCATACCCTCAGGAATCCACCCTCAACCTTCAGGAGACTGAAACAACATCTAAGCTGAACTAAATCTGTAAACTGAGGATACAAATACAAATCCCTTCATGAAATCATATCCCGAATTCCAAATGACTGATCATGGAAAGAGACACACATGCTGGGTAAGGCTTTTTTGATATTCAGACAGCAAAAGTCCATCTGAGTCAGTCAACTAAAAATACAGCTCAAAAAATGGAAGAGGTGTGACTTACTGACAAGTCTTCTCACCCACTCTTTTATAGACTCAGAACATGATAGATGGAAAATGGAAAAACATTTGGGTAAATTGTAATTAGAACTTTGCACACAAATTAGTAATGGAACAGGGAGGGAGCTCCTGCAGTTCAACAGCTCAGGTCCCAGCTAGGAAACACAGGAGGGGGAGAGGATGAGCCAGAAGAGGCCCCACCAAGGGATTCTCCTTCACCTCCAGTGTCAACTGTCCTGCTGCAGAGCTGGTCTGACAGAAAATCTGTTACGAGTGTCAGGAATATAAAGGTGAAGCCCAAAGGACCAGATCAACTCAGATTCTCACACAATTATTTTTCCTTTCCCTTCTTCTTTTTTATTTTGACAACTTTTAAGATGGGTTCTTCAAAGCCACCCCATCCAGGACTTCAGATCTTTTTGATAACTTGAACAATCTCCCTCTTGCTGTCTGCTTTGCTTGCTTTAGCAGGTGCTTCAATTGTCTCTCTCAGGAGGAGGGCTAATAATTCAACTTCTTTTGCTCAAAGTAACTAAAAAGCTAACATCCACTCTCAGGTGTTCCTGCTCAGTTTGAACATTTGCAGAGCTGTAATACCAAAGTGGACATTGTTTCCAAACTAATTTGAAAGATGATGTTCTCATTCCAAATATCTAAATTAAATCTGATCTTTGCATAATACACACAAGCACTAAAGAATTTCTTGTCTGTGGATTGAAGAGGTTCTTTGTTTGTTTGTTCTGCTTTTCTTAAGTTTTTATGGAGGCAGAAAAAGTTATTCTTTTCCAAATAACCTATTTGGAAAAGAATACAGTCCTGGGCCCCAAATTCTAGTTTTGCAAAGAAATCTAGTTCACTGAAGGTGAAATCAGGTCACCATGATAGGGAAAACTGTTCAAGAAGAGCTCACGCCACAGAACTGGAAAATTAGAATTCTATGCACAGAATCACATTGCACTAGGGCTGTGTTAAAACAAGTGCACAGGACATACTTTGTGCTAACAGGAATCAGGACAACTAACACAGCACAAATTTAAAGCAGTAGTGAAATGCATACAAGACAAAAGGAAGATAAGGAAATTTGACAAATATATAACCAACTCAGGAACACTGTAGTGTGCACAAGTCACTTCAAATGGTTCATCTGCTTTAAGGGGGGAACCATCCCACTTGCAGCCTTTGGTGTTTTAACATGAAGGTTTTGCATGTCTCTACCCGGGCTGGCCAGTGTTGGGATCAGCTGGAAGCTGTCACACATTCTGCTCAAATCTGTCTCCTTGTGCCCAAAAAAGGCTGCTGACTAATCCCACCTGTCCCTGCAGCAGGTGAGCCTGGCCTTTTTGAAAAGGACCACAGGACATCTTTTATGAGTAACACAGTGGTGCTACAGCATGACAACAACAGGCAGAAAACACCAATTTACTTGAGACATGAACTTTACTTGAGTCAGGGACAGTGAGCTTTCCCCAGCTATTGATGCACACAGCAGGAAAATGCATCATGGCAAGCTCAACATTCTCCCCTTGAATACCAAGTGGCTTAAACCTCAAGCAAATCTTGAATGCCTTTCCAGTGTTGGGTCAGCATTTTTCATTTCAGGCCAGAACTAATAAACAGCTCTTAAAATGCAGAGGAAAATGTCTTCTCAGGGAATTACAGGATCACAGAATCATTTAGGTTGAGAAAGACCTTAGAGCTCAAATCCAATCTTCAAGCACCACGTTGTCACCAAGACCTTGGCACTGAGTGCCACATCCAGCTGTTCCTTGAACACCTCCAGGGGTGGTGGCTACACTGCCTCTCTTGGAAGTTCATTCCAAGATTTAACATGAAGTTATTCCCCCTGCCATCCAGCCTGAACTTTCCCTGGCACAGCCTGAGGCTCTCTCCTCCTGGGCTGTCACTGCTGCCTGGGACAAGAGCCCGACTCCCACCTGGCTACAGCCTCCTTTCAGGGAGTTGTAGAGAGCAAATGAGGAAGTCTCCATCAAAGTTTCCCTTTTGTTGCCTAGTGGAAAAGCATTAGAGCTGTCCCAGCAACACAGTTAAAGGCTCAAACAAATGGGAGAACCTAATTAATACACATCAAAAATAATTATTGGCAAATACCTGGGGAAAGAGAAAAGGCCCATGAGTAGCTAGTCAGTGAACCAGCCACAAAAATCAATACACTAACAATTGTGTGCCTCAAAAATTGCAGACTACCTGCCAAGGCATGGTGGTCAAAGAAATTTATATTTTATTTATAGTCTTCTAATAAAGTCTTCTTCATGTTGCAAGATTTCATACCAGTAAATGCAATTCCTCTTGCATTTTTTTTTCCATACCTGTCCACTCAGAATGACAAACAAGAACCTCCTCTCTGGCACTGTCATACCTAAAACATGCCTTAAGGTCAAGGCTTTAATAATTAAATATTTCCAGCATTTGTTTGAAGATGTAAAAAAGTGTTCAGAATTGTTGCACTATTTATGTTTGGCGCTACCCATTGAGAAGAAAACTCTCTAAATTTAATATGATATTAGTAGAAACTCTTGCAACCTGAGATACTGCTTCTTAAATGTGTTTGTGGTGTTTCATGTCACATTCCAGGGATTAGATCTCCCATGAAGGATGCTCAGAGTACAACCAGAGACTAGGCTGTGTGTTGTAGACCAAGGCTAATCCCTGCAGAGGAGAGAGGCAGCAGATACTTCAACCATTTCTCTTGTGAGGCATCAAATCAGCTCAGGAAATCAACAGCAAAAGGAAGATGTTCCTGTACAGTTCAACATAATGAAAAATTTTGTTTCAGATGAACCAGACTCAAAATTAAATATTTTGCTTTCTCTTCCAAAGAAAACAAAACACTGGTAACAGTTTTTTTGAAGGAAAATTTAAGTTTTTGAAAGCCAAGTTTTATTTCAAGTAATGGTTCTAGAAAATGTTGCAATAAATAATAACACAGACCAAAGAAATCCTCTTTCATTTGCAAACTGCTTGAAACTGTTGCAAAACCTAATCCTCTCAAGAGATATCCTGTTCCTAAACCATAAAAACAAATCACTTGTGTGATTCTCTCTAACAAAGAGAATTTCTGAATTGAAAGCTGCAAGAGCAAGCATAATCAAACTTTTAGATATATATTCCTCAAATTTTACTGTAAGCTGGATCAAACATATTTTATTTGCTGACAGAAAAATTCAGATGTATGCCTTGTAACATCCCAGCAACCTTAGTAGGTGTTCTCAAAGCATGATTTGAGAGCCAAATTTAAAACAGAGGGATGGGTGAGATACCCTTTGCTATACTAATAAATGAGTATCAAAACAAGTGTCCATGATGAAATATTGCTGCTGAGACATCTTAATACAAAACGATCCAGAAAGATGTCATGTATAGAAATAGGACTTAGCAACTAAAACTAAGTGGCAAAAATAGACAAGAGATTTTGCAGAGGACATGTTACCAAAAGCCTTCTTCACTGTTGTGGCAATAGTTGTAATAAATAGTAAAGACATCCTTAGAGCTGCAGATAGCAAGAGCACTTTCATTTGCCATTCCTTATGTATCCCACTGGGAAAATGCCCATCTAATTTTGGCTTCATGCCTCTCACCCTAAAACAAAAATGGAACAAAATAATGTATTTTCCTGTATATATCTGTGCTACATCTACCTTTTAGTTCTGCACCCACAATTTCTGGTACCACAGGGGAAAAGCCTTCTATCCCTTCAGAAACAGATTCCTCTGAAAGACAGTCCTCAGAGCCATGGGAATATTTCTGGGTGATTAAAGTATGCTCATAGAATTGTTTTTCTTGGTTTAAGTTCAACTTGGATTCCAGCTCAGTTCTCATTCTGAAGAAAGGACATTTGAACCAAAGAAAACCCCAAATAAAGCTTGTTAGGAGCAGTTGTCTCTTTAGTTCAGACATTTTGACTTCAGCGTACTCACAAAAACAAGTTGTGCCAGACACTCTGGGCATAAACATTTCAAAATCAATCAAATCAGAGTTTATAATAGGAGTTAGAACAATATTTAGGTACCAGCATTATGACCAGCTTAAAGGTTGACTGTGCATTTCAATTTATATTTACCAGGTCCCTTAGCTAGTCTCACTTTTAGTGCTGAAGTAATAGGATCTCTTTTGCTAATTAAATCTTAATATGCAACAAAGGAGAAGCTCAGGAAAACAATTCCATTTTGAGGCTTCATGTAAACAGCTCTGTTCAAAGACAATTAAAGTGTGAAAAATCTGCAGCCAGCCTTAATGTTCTAACTAGAAAGGGGATATAAGCCATAGAATCACTGCAACTTGAGTGTGATAAACCTGCTTAGGTTTAAACCATGCCCAGCTGCAGACCACCAGGCCAGAGGAGCAATATTTTATAATTAGAGTATTTCCCATTTCTAAAAATATCTATAACATTTCTTAGCTAATTTCATAGAAATAGTATGTCAATGATGTAGCAAGTGTTAAATGCTAATACAGAACTAAAGAAATATTTGGTAAAATGTAGTGTTGCTGATTATATTAATAGCACAGTAAGTTCTCACCTGGATTCAGATTCAGAAGTCAAGGCACTTCATGACACACCACAGAATAAAGTTTCTTTACAAAGAATCAGCTCACAAAAATATGAAAACAAGGGAATACAGAAAGGAAAGAAAATAGAACTGGGCAAGCCATACATGCAGTTTTTCACCCAGTAAGGAGACATGAGCAGCCAGATCCTCCAGGGCAGAATGCCTTGGGAAGATGGGATAAGTAAAGGCTCACCATGGCTGCAAGACTTCATTATCACACTCCTTTAGGGAAATGCAAAAGAACTTGAGACACGTTTTGAAGATATGCACGTAAGTATTAAGAATAATACTTCACATCTACTTCATCCAAAGCTGTTCAGATATTTAAAGATGATAAATGGAGCCATCACCCCTTTGAGACATGAGAGATCATTTTTGGTTTTAGAATTGTTATTGAATACAAAATTACTACATTCAGGTGAGGAAGCCATGACTGTGTTGAACTCAGTATATCTGCCACCAATTTCAGTCAAAGCCAGGACTTCACTTAGTGCTGGAAGGCTGGAAAAGAGTTTTACAATACAGCAAAGAAACCCCAAAAAAGAAAGGCTGGACTTGATGTGTTCATTTGAGAAAATATTAAATGAGGCAACCATGGCATGCTGTGGGGATGAGAAGATTCCTTGGGAAATAAAACATTTTGGAGGCACAAGCTGTTCACATTGCCAACACACAATGAAATACTGTCTCAGAATGTGCAAGATGACCTCACAAATAAATGCAGTAAAACATTTGTATTAAGCTGTTTAGGATTCTGTTTAGATATTTGAAATTTTCCCAGTATGGGGTCAGCTTTCTACAAGTTTTTCCACACAAAAACGTGTTGCTAGCAACGTAAACATGCTAAGCTTCTTTAGTTAGAAATTACACATTTCATTTTTATTATAGTGACTAACACTTCTAGCCTATAAAAAATAAAATCAAATGAAGAAGTAACTCACTCCAATTGCAATATGTATTGTGGAATTTCATGAAGTATATTACATTTCAGAAATAAATCAAAATAGGAGGCTGCATGTGCCTTTTATTATTCGTAGCTTGCTTTCTTAAAGAAATCTTGAAGCCTTATGCAGCCTTTCAGGTTTATGCTCTAAGAGCTGTGAAAGCTCCAGCTTCTCTGGAAGAATGACAAAATGTCAGCTGATCAGTCATCGAACAAATTTTAAATCTGAAATAATACTTTAGGATCATTCCCAATTTTTAACCTTGTTAAAAAGAGTATCCTTTTCATGTTAAATTCTGAGATTATCTGCAAACAATCCACTTTATTTTACTAACTACATTAATTTAGTGACCTTGTCCCTATTTTAAATTACGGTTTTCAATTATTGAGACGTCACAAACCAGAGATGAGCTCCTGAGTAGCTCTGTCTGACAGCAGCTTTGACTACATAATAAACCAAGCCACTGCAAAAACATATTTATCCTAAAAATGTCAAGGAGGAGAAACTGAAATTGTTGTTAAGTCTCGTAGTCCAATGCTGAGCATTGAATAATGACACAAATTCTACTTATAGAACATACGGCAATAACTAATTCATGGGCAGATCAAAAAAAAAAAATCAACCCAAAAGATATATTCAAAACAATGCTATCAGCAAATATATTAAAATAAAACTATATAATATTCTCTCTCATTTGTCTTTTGAGAGTTTCTTTTCCCTGCCCAGACAGTCACTGATAGACTCATGTGACAAGGCAAGTGTATGCTGCAATCAGAAACTTCAGATGACTTCCAGGGCACTTCGTAATTTCAAAACCAAAGTGTCCGGGGCAGCACTAAATTATCCCTCCCCACTCAACCATCACAGAGACATCCTATATCCCCAATAACTAATATTTTTTCAGTATCCTAAATCATCAGATTACAGTATCTCCATGATCAAACCAAGTCTAAACAACATGGCAGGGGTGGGGGGAAGGAGGCATGGGGCAGAACAGAAAAAGCACAAGCACATAAGGAAAAAGTCAGCTTCTAATCAGAGAAGCAGAGCTCAAAGGGTATATAATCTCCCTGTCTGAGCTGTCATGAATAGGGCTCTAAAATCCCTATGATAAGATTATGTTTTTTGACAAAAAGAAAAAATCCTTTAGATACACTCTGCAGATGAAAGTGGAGAAATTCTTCTCTAAGTATTGATAATATTTTTAAAATACTTTGCAATGAGAGGCATTCAATGTTCTTTTCAAATGAATTCTCACCCTTTTACAGAAGAAACTGAAATAAAAGGTTGGCAGCATAGAAAAAAATAGGATGGAAAGAAGAAAATCTGCAAGTCGTCACTGCACAAGTGACTCACAGATTATCCTTCCATCTTTTGACTCTCTTCCATAAAATGTGGCAGAAGAAACATTGCAAAGCAAAAGAGCAGAGGGCTGAGCATGTCAGACAGCTGAAATTAAATGAGGGGTCAGCAGTATTTCCTGGCTGACATGCCAAAGTGCAATTTCCTTTTCCAAACTGGAGGTTAAGTGGGCCAGAAGAAACCCCACAATAACTGGAAGATGCGGAGGAGGGAACGGAAAAGAGAGCAGAGGAAAACTTCCTTAGGAATGATATACCCAAGCAAAAGGGTGCAGGGTGGCAAAGAGGACAGGAGATTTGCCTGCAAAGAAACTTCTCGAGGCCTTAATGAGGGCAGTTACCACAGAAGAGAGAAAAAAGAAGGCAGAGAGAAGTGGGTTATCAGACAGGGTGTCAGACTGGGGGTAGGCAGCATCTGGGGCAACATCTCCACGTTATTAACTCAGTAAATTTTCAGGTAAGGCAGAGAAAGGTACAAAGTGGTAATGGGAGGGACAGAAGAAGTCACAAAGAAGTTGTTTAATTAGAGGAAGAAAAGAAGAGGAGCTGAAGAGGCTGGAGGAGGAGGCAATATGAAGGCAAGATGGATGGTTAACATCTTCCTTCCTGACTTGTGACCACGGCTTAGTGCATGCACAGGCAGCAGGTCTGGTCTGGTTGATTTCTTTCAGGCCACATCATAAAACAAGTAGTAATCCCTATTAATATCTCTCTGAATTAGTATTCCCTCAGGGCATCTAAATTTCTTCTGCATATTGAAGTAATTTTGCTCATTGCTTGCTCTCCAACGAGTCACTGGTTGGAGCCTTTTGTAACCATCAGTATTTTGACAGTGCACGAGCATTTAATTCCATGCTGTCCTTACCCTCTGAGGTAATTTTGCTTGAAGATTTAAGCCAAGTCTCACCAAACTCACTTAGCATTTTTGTCAGTAACAATGGGGAAAACAATAGAGTTTGTGTGCCTTTGCATGTTTAAATCTATGTTTATATTCCTGGTGAGAGAAGTGAAGACAGCAGACATACATATTCAGTTCTTCGGGAAGGGAATAAAAGCATGCTTGGATCTCAAAGAATGAAACCTCGAGAGTCCCTGTTTGTGGCTTAGCAGAAAGAATCCACCTTGGCTCTGCAAGGGATTTGTAAGTGGATTCCAGCAGCGTAGGACTAGGCAGGCAGAAAGAGAAATTACGCCTGTATCCTGGCAAGCAGAAGGTGATGCACATCACAAAAGTGTTTTTTTAGCACCGACATTTACAGGTCGTTTGTGCATGATGCCCCTTACCTGTGTAGTAAATCAGCAGTGATTTGGGGCAATTAGGTGTGCATCCACCCTCTGGCTGAGTAGTGCCCTACAGATATTAGGTGGCAGAGCTGGTTAGAAATTGGTATTTCTTTGCATTTCTCCTGCATAGGGAATTTGCTATGTGTTTATAATAGAATTTTCAAACAGCTGATTCAAAAGGCTATCCTTAGAGGACAGCAGCACACAACCACTTATTTTTCTGGAAGCAGCAAATCCTGCCTAATAGTGAGGATTCCCCACAAGCAAAGTTCTCAACCAGAAAAATGTTCCGTGCATGTGAAGGGCTCTGGCCATTCTTCATCCCTTTCATGTAGTTAGGCAAGCTTCCATACTGCAATGACCTAATTTCAGGCAGTTTTGTTTGAAGATGCTGGAAAGCATGACTTACCTGAACTCATGGAGCAATTAGCTGGAATACTAATTTTTATGTTTCTCCCACTTCTTGCCCTGGAATACAGAATTCCTCCCTGCAGAGGAAAATACATTTTCCCATCTGTTCCTTTAACTCTCTGATGGAAGCCATCCCTCCACTGACAACCAACATATCAAAACTGCCACAGGAAAAAAATTCTGCCGTTTTGTTTTGTAGGGTCGAGCCAATGTAACAGCATAAGCCACTTATCCTTTAATCTTCTTTTCATAGTAGCAGAACACTCAGAAAGATATTCTCCTGAATTTCCTTCCGCAGGCTGGGCAGCAGCAGGCTGCCATGAAAGCAGGCGGCCTTTTCTTCTCTCTGTAACTGTACTTGCAACAAGGACAAGATGGGAGCATCTGGGTTTCAATCCAGAGCAGGAGTACGAGCAATTACCTGTTGCCACTACAAGCACTCCCACTAGGAAAACGTGTTAGCATTTCGTGTGTCATTCATTTCTGTTTCACAGTGGCAGTCAGTATCTGTTCCTTGCCTGCAGAGCTGGAAGAATGGAAAACTATTGTCCTCTAACAATATTTCCCTTTTTATTCTGTGGCACACCTTATTTTCCTCCATCAAGGGCAGCTCTAGAATGCAGTATGATGTCCCATCGTTTGGAGGTAGAAAGCAGAATGAGGAAATCAATGCCTGGTGATAGTTTTATAGCAACACTGAGAATCCATGGGTTCAAAACCCAATTATTTTTTTTTAACCATGTCTACGGGAGGAATTTTTCTAACACAACAGAAGAGGATCAGTAGGTCAGAGCACTTGATACTCAGGCCCCTACCTCTCCCTCGTATGAAGTTCTGCTGTAAATTCAGAAGGAATTTAACCCGTTTTCCTGGATCAAAGCCTCCCCACTCTGTACATGATGTAAAGTGCTCTAGCAGACTGATCCCTGCTTCAGACCCCCATGCTCCCTTTAGGATTTTAAATCCTCCGGACGTGTAGGCAGATCAGAGCTTCTGATCTGAGAAGAATCTCTTTAACACGAACCAAAAGCACACGTGAGACATGTAACAAGTGGGGGTAAGTGCGGGCAGTCAGAGGATTTGCTTCAGAACTGCACTATCCTCTGGACCAAAATGCTAAGGTAAAGCCACCTTTCATTTGGGCTGTAATGGGGTAATTAAAAATAAAGACATAACACTGAAATAAATACTTAAACAATGGGAGTGAGTCAGGAATGGATGTGGAGCACAGAGAAGTGTAGAGATGGGAAAAGAGGGGCTCAGTCTGAGCACTGCAAGGACTGCATGGATGTATTTATATCACATGGGGCCCATCATTTCATTCTAAGGTAGGGCTCACTTTTTTTGTCTCTCACATGTAAACTGTGAACTCAGACTTTCTCATTTTTGGTCACATTTTTTTCATCTGAAAAATTACTACCTGAGGACATTTACAAATATTTATCCTGCATCATTTTATGATCAGCAAAGAGAAACTTCTACAACCTGAAAGTCTACCCAGCCATTATAATCCCCTGAATATGATAATGGGAATTTTATTTTCCCAGTCTGGTGTGCAGCAATTTTCAATCCTGTTGGTTTTCCAACTTGTTCCTTTCCAGTCCAACAAAGCCATATTTGCTGAGGGCATTCAACCCTGATGGGCTAAGACACTGTGGTATGTAACAGCTAAATTATTTGGCTTAGTTTTGGAAGTGATTTGTGGTCCTGGGAATTACCAACTGCCAAAATATTTTAAAAGAGATGTCTGTACAAAAAAAAGAGTATCTATCAAAAATATTCTTATTTGAAAAAATGTTCTTGTTTGAAAGAAAATTCTTGTTTGGAAAAAAGTCTTTTTACCCTTAGAGACATTAAATTATTTCTTTTTAGAAATAACTATAGCAACAAAGTGAACAAGCAATTGTTAAAAACGAGGTCAAGTTGGCCCTTTATTTGTATATTAAAATGTTAGTCAAGCCTCCTGTTATCAGATTTTATGAATGGACAAAAGCTTATGTAAATGGTATTTTCATACTCTCCAAAGATTGGCAATGATTCTGCAAGATGGGGAAAATGTAATTCAGTTGATACAGTGCTAAACACATCCTTTCATAGACTCAAACAATTCAACAGAATATTCAACCATTTACACAATCTTTTAAAATTAACTCACACATAGTAAGTCACTAACAAGGCTACTGGAGGTGTCGATGCAAGATTCCGTTTAAGTGGGAGGATGAGATGAATCCTGTGTGTGAAAGCCCAGCATAAAGCTTGAGCCCTAATACATTAATATTTATTAATATATATCATTAATTCTATTAATATTTAGCTCTAATGTGAATGCTGGAAGCGGGCAGGCTGTGATGCACAGGCCTCAGGCTGCCTGTGAACACTGGCTGAGGAGATTCTCTGTCAGAACTTCGCTTGTGTTTGACTCATCAAATAACCTGCAAGAGCCTGAGAACAATATTTTCAAAAAGGGCTTAACTTCTCAGCTTTGCCATCAAGCCTGCACTCAACACAACACATCTGAGTCATTCTGTTTACAGAGCACAAGCAAATCACCGAGCAAAGGACAATATGGAAAATAGAACAGCTTGAAAACCCTTATTAAAGTAACACCAAATGGAAATTTGCACTTAACACTGTAACATGACCTTCTAAGAGGGAGAAAAGAGAGGGAAACAGCAGAGTAACAGCTGTGAAAGAATAGGCTCTCTTTCCATTCCAGATGAGGATTTTTTATCTAGGTTTTCTGATCTACACCAAATGCACCAAGAGATTCAAAACCTCTAGACATTAAAAAATCCACTTACCAAAATTATACCATTAGAGCAGAATATGAGATTTAATAATAATAATTTAAGGCAGATAAACCCATTCAAACATGCAGCCAAGGAGGACACATTGAAAAGAGAAGCATGCAACAATGCATGCAAGCAAAGAAGGAAGAAACCTTTCTAATCCAAATCCATAAATCTGATCCAAATGGAGTCAGATCAGTAGCTCATCTTACTGCATTTTGAGGTAGAGGATGCAAAGACAGGTATTACTTACTGCAAACATGGGAAAAATTAGAAGGAACTATACAACTCCTAACACCATTTGAAAACTAATATTCAATAAATTTAAGAGAAACTGAATTTCTGAAGTGACATATATTTCTTTTCTTACTCTTTCTATACTAAACTTGAGGAGTTAATTCATCACATGGGGAAGCCAAGGGACAAGATGTGTTGCATAAATTTATCAATAACATCAGGAACAATACAAGCTATTATTGGTGTCCAAAATGCATTTGCGTGGGAAAAAGAGTCTGATTCCTCACCCCAAAATGCCTTGAATGCTGGTGGAGTTTTTGGGGGTTGTTATGTTCTTCTGATGCCACAAATGATCAGCATTCCCAGGTAAAGGTGTTAGACTTGGGGTATGAGACATGATTCAAGGTAGTAAATCCAACCATACTCTGCCTATATTTTTCAGAAATTGTTTCTAATTCCTGGTAAGTAATAGAAAATGTAAACATAAAGGGTATAAGAGAAACATAACCCTGGCACTGAATTCAGTCATTGTTCATCTAAAAACAGTTATCCCTACTCTTTACATATCCCAGTGCTGCAGGAAGATTTTTTTCTTTTTTTTTTCAAATGTCTAAGAAAGAAGATATTCAAAGGAATACGACTGAGGGGCAACACGTTCCAGATGTGGGGAACACATACACACACATGCAGTCAGGGTACCAGTAATGTGAAAAAGAATTTGTGCTATTTTCAGATATGCATTGGGCATATTTTTTATTTTGGCCTCTGCTTGGGGTGTTTATCTGAGAGTGCACCAGGTGCATATTAACAATGGATAAAGTAATTCCAAGCTATTATGCCAAAACAGCAGCTTGTTACAGCTTTCATTTCACTGCTTTTATTGTTGCTGGTGGTGATAGAAGTAAAAGCCAGTGAAATGGCACAAGGAGCTTAGGAGGCTCCTGTACATTTTAAATTCTGCAGGGGTTAGCAGGACAGACGTGGAAGGACAAAGGCTGTTTACAAGTTGCTGGGATCACAAATTCCCACTGAGATTCCAATTTCCAGCACAGTTAAGGGACAAACCCTGCTTTTCAGAAAGCAGTTCAAATTGCCAGGTCAAACAGGTGCCAAAGGAGGAGCTGGGCCAAAAAATATAAGCTTGTCACAAAAATGTCCTCATGTCCTAACTCTCCCAAAGGAGTGCTTGTTAGTTTGTGAGAGCACATACATTTTGAGAGCAGACTGAACAAAAATGTTTATTTTTGGACTATGGAAAGGACTCCATATCCCTTCCTATTTCTCTATGTCCTGACCAAACATTTTCTGTTCTCCTAAGAGAAACAGGGGAACTTTCTTGCTGAACTAAAAACGTATTTGAAATTTCTTGGATGCTTTCCCATTCTGGAGAACCAAAACCAGCTATAGAGCCCATGATGTTGACAGAAGGTATTGTTCATCTTCCCCCCACATCACTTCTGCATCATGTTTAAACACATGTGAACTTTACTAACATCATAAAACACTTTCCTCCATCTTCTACCCAGGAGAGCTAGGAAGTATAAATTCCATTTCATGGAAGTTTCTCAGATTTCTTTCTTTCTTTTTTTTTTGGTCTCTGATTAGAACAGAGCACAGCCCCTTTCTCCTGCAGTGACTCTTGTGATTTTAGTGGTCAGACACTTGTGAGACCAGGTTTAAGTACTCAGCCCTTAGCAGACAGAGATGGCACCTGAAAATGTGATTTCCCCTTTCTCCTATCTGGGAGCTCCTCCAGAAAGATTTTCCAACACAGATGTAAGTTCAGACAGACAAAAGTGAAACAAAATTTATGTCAAGGGAACATATGGCTCCTGTGTACCCCGTCAAGGTTTGGTTTCAGCGGTGGGAGAGCTGAGTTCCTGCTCAGAGAGGTGGATAAAGGCATGGCCAGGTATGAAGCCATGTGTTCCACTGGTTCTTGGAAATGACTGGGAGCTCATTTTCATTAATTCTTACTAAATGTGTTTGTTAGAGCTGGCAAAGTACTTCGAGTACTCAGCCCAAGGACCTAATTTATCACTTACTGGGAGGGGCATGCGTTTGGTGCTGAAACAGTCCATAGATGCAGAACCCTAAATATCAAAAGAGAAGTGGCAGCCTGGCACTGGCACTTGAGGCACAAGATAAAATAGACTAAACTTCCAGAGCATTTTATCCTTTGGCAGCAGAATAATCAGGTTTCCAACACAACATAAGTGGATAAGACAGAGTCATAGAGCTGCATTAGCTACCCAACAAGAAAATTGCTTATAAGGACATTGTCTTTAATTGTCTCTTAATGTGCATTTTACACCACTGCTCTCTGCTGAATAGAACCCAAATTTTTTATGGGTGTGCAATGGCCCTTCCAAATCCATCGATATGAGATGGTGTCTCATTTAACTCCCATGGCTTGTGCTCTTGGAACAGCACCTGCTTTTACTGCAGGATGTTCTCAGACTTTACCAGAACTTCTGGCTGGCCACAGTAGGTAACAAAATGAAAATGGGGATCTGATAAAGTGAAAAACTTGGTTTAATGCCCTCTTAAAATTGAAAATATTTACCAAATTCAGCACTAATATATTTTCCAGTAGTTTGAATCTAGATTGTTTTGGGTTGCTATTGCCCCAGATTTCAATAATTTATTTCATTTCCTCTCTCCTCTGGTGAGATTAGATTTGGAAAACCCACTACTACAGCTGACAGGTGTAGCAGGGATGTTTGTGGACATAAGGTAAAGGTTCTTCATTTTTGGAAAGAGGGAATTTAAATGTCTTTTCATTATTATTCATCAATTAACTTCCATGTAAGGAAAAATAATTTTAACATAAGGAAAAAAAACCCAAACTTCGAAACTTTCATCATCAGAAGAATGAAAACTGGAAAAGAGAAAGTAATTAATTTTCCCAGCTTTAAAATTTTCCCACAGATTTTTTTCATTGTCCAAGGCTAGGGAGTCACCCTTCCCTGCTGCCAAACCCTTAACCTTAATTTTCTACTTCATTTTCTATTTCTTAGTCAAAAAGAGTGTTTGGTAGCCAACAAGGAAAAGGTGAAAACCCATAAATATTCCTGGGTTTTATACTTGTAAATGCAATTAGAATTTAAATTTTAAACAAAGGAATGAAATCATTTTATTTTCTGCAAATAAAACAAATTATAGTTTGTCCAAAAAATTCTACCTTCAAAACATCCTGAAGGCAGAAGACAAAAACTTCAAAAAATTAAAACTGATTGCCAAGATTTCTTCTTCTTTGAAGCACTACCTCCAACTTTCTCAGCAGAGAGGACCAATCATTTTAATCCTTCTGCTCCTTGCTTCCAAAATAGGAGTAATTATATTAATGTGCCAAACATGGATGGGATATGGCTTTTTGTATTAAAGACAGTGCAGTACTTGTGGACGTATTTTTTGAAGTCAAGCTGCTGGACATTAACAGATAATTTGAAGAACTGCAAATCAATGCCATCTTCATTAAAAGGAGGACTAAGAAAAATATTTGTATTACTCTGTTATGTGTTTCCATATCCAGATTTCTGAAAATAAGCTTCTGAGTAATGTTTAAATATTTAGAAAGGCAGTGTGGTTTTAAAAAGCACTGATCTCAGTAGCTACCCACCTGGGATGATGAAAGATGTAGAAGCCTAATTTCCATCACACCTTTAAACTTTACTTAAGGCCTGGTCCTAGATATTTTTCTAATTATATCACTTGAATTTTCCATCATCTGAATAACTCAAATATTTGACTTTGCAGAGAAGCAGAGATGAACCTTCATACAGATGAACCAGTTAGCCTTTTCCCCCTCTGTGTGCATGGCAGTGGATGAGAAGATCCAGCTGCCATTACTCCTTGCCTCACTCCACTTCCATAAATGTTCCATAAATCTCCTGGGATCAGAGGCACAACCTGAGCACCAGGAGCCCAAGTGGAGGAAGGGCTCCAGCTTCTTGCAAGGTAAAGGGAAATGTTCTTGTTCATTGGCCTTGCCATGGGGAAATGTTCCCTGGAAACAGATCAGAGAGATTCCAAGGATTCCTGCACCAGCACTGAAGGTGGGTCTGCTCCCTCAGCAGGACTGAAGGTCGGTGGTGGAGGGGAGAACACCGTGAGCCTGAATTATGATTTTGTACAAAGAGAATGGCACTACAGTGAATGAGACTGAGAGAATGCTCAGCATAAACAATCTGAGGAGGAGCACAGAATGCGTGGATGATCATCCCTGGAAGGAGACTCTGTCTGAGCCATTTTAGGTTATTTCAGTTTCAAAATAACCCAGGAGTGCTGAAGGCTAAATCTGATTTTTTTTGGAGAGGATTGTAGGAACCAAGCCTCAGAGAGTGAGGGATGCCCTAGTAAAATCTGAGAAGGGGAAAACTCAGGGCCTTATTCAAAGCTGTATTTGAAAGAAGATTTCTATATTTTTCTGTTCTTTATTTTTGCACTGAATTTCAATAGCGAATGTCTTTCTGAAAAATCAAAGGAAGATGAGGATAGATGAACCTAAAATAAACAGAGAACTCTTACTTGTTTGTGAAAAGAACACCCATAGATGAAGGAAGAATCTGTACCTAAATTATTGGAACCTCTAAGTTTTAATTAATACTGTCACAGGATCCACGGTCAAGCAAAACAAAAATTGGAGGGGTTGAGGACTGTGACCAATATCCAGCCACACGTTCACTCAGCAACAAAGACAGCAAATGCAGCTCTGCATAATGAAGCATCTCAACATCAATATGATGCACTGTCATACCACCCTGCAAAAAAGCAAAAGCCAATCAATTCACAGTGAGTATTAAGAGAACAGGTTTAGAAAACTCACAGGAAATGCTTTGAGACAGATCCTCGATCACCAAGATGCTCTTCTACTCAGGACAGGATTCAGACAAGGAAACCACCAGCAGGCCAGAATTGCCCTGGCCAGTATCCAGCTGGCCAGTGGTCTGAGGTGCAGCAAGCAGAGGGGAAGGAAATGATGGTGCTGGTCTCAGTGTGTGAGCCCTTACAAATCACAGCTGATGGGGTCACGTTAGGGCAGCCAGAGAGCTGCTGTACTCTCCACCAAGTGTGTCACTGAGAGTCAGGGGCACAGAGAGCACCACAGCACCATCCAGCCTGGGGGGATGGAGCGTGGAGAAGGAGCCTACAGGGACACGCACAGAGGACACAGGGGTTCCCTACTCACCTAAACACTTGGGCAGGGGCCAGCAGCTGCAGAAGGGAGGGCACTCAGCATACAGTTCACAGCCCAGCTGCTTTTTCAGGTCTTGGTCTGACTAAATCAACTTGAACTGCTTTTGATATCTCACATGATCTGCCATCAGCCTGTTCTCCTTCTTCCTTACCCTGAGCTGCTCCAGGCATCTCTGGAGGAGAAGGAGGAGTACTGCATACTGTCTGGGCCACCACTGCCCCAAGAATGATGCTGGTGATGCTTTTTCCCTTTGACTTCCAAAGCCTGGGAAGTTGGGTGCAGAACAGAGAGGAACCAGTCTGTCATCTTGCCCTGCTGTAACACAGCTCATCTAGGAAGGGACAAAAGCTGCACAGATCATCCCATGGGAAACAAATAGGGAGTCAGTGCTTCCTACTGTCTGTCCATAAAGAGTGAAGTTGACCTGAATACGTCACCTCAGGTCCAGTTCAGTAAATCTACTTTTTATTTGCAATCCATTCAAAACCTTCCCTTCAAATATCACCAGCAAGTGCCACAGCTCTGGTCCAAAGGGCTCTTTCCAGACAGATCTCACTGTGTTCTTCTTCACACCATCAGATCCCAACACAGCCAGTTACTGGCACCAGACTGGGAGGTCTGTTGCTGCAGCTGATCCCAGTCAACAGCTTTTTTAAGAGTAGGAGAATATTTGCAGGGAAGGTCAACATGCAAAGTCACGTGGAATTGCAGACCAGAAGCTGTCCACCTAAATAAAAATGGTGAGCAAATTCAACAACTATTTTCAGGCTACCTAGAAACTAGGTTTGAATTCATGTGAGATTTGATTTGCATGGCCTAGATGATCTGCTGGCAGTCTAAGAGGTTCTGAGAATCCAACACTGAAAAATTTAATCATCTGTTTTCTTTGAGAATTTCTTTAGGATTTACTATAGGGAGCTAACTTTACTTGCTGAAACAAGCCTTTAAAATCAAAGCATTTCAGAGACCGAAGAAATGTCCAGATTTATTTTTGGAGAGGAACCAAGGGACAGAATGTAAAATCGGGAAAGCAGGGTAAAAACAGAAATAGAGACATAAGTGGCCTTTTTCTGGGCTGAACATTTCTTAGATTCCCAAGTCCTCTGCTAGCCATCATCCAGCTCTGTGTCTAAGCCAGTTCTCATGGACTGCACATCTCTCAAGGCAGGAATGAGCAGACGATGTATCCTGGAACAGAAGTTTGGCAGCACAGAGAATGGAAGAGAATTAAGTTCATTCAGTTGGACATCATAAGGAGGCAAGACCATCTCTAGCTGCACCTGAGGACTGAATCTCACCAGCAGCCTTCTTGTGAATGATATTAAGAATGTGGCCCAAGTGCCACATTTGAAATATGACCATGGAGTGACATTCTGAAGGTGCAGATTGAAAACAGGATTTAGCTTCACTCTTCTTGGCAAGCATATCTGATTTCTAAGCTCTGATATTCAAACATGGAGCACTGCAGGAGGGAATAAAACCTCTTAAAACCAACTAGCAAATATACTTATTTTGGCAAGAGAAATTAATAAGATTTAGAGCCTGTACTTGTAAAAGAAACTTGGGATTTGAGATTGGTCACAATCACAGGTGATGGAAGAGGGTGTGTTGATGTCTGTATTCTTAGTTTTAGATGTTGTTCTAGGTATTTTTAGAGTATTCAGCAGTAAAATCTCTTTTCCATTTTATCCTTGGCCTCATTTTTCCCTATGTTAGAGCTTTTTTACTTTCAACTAACCTGAAAGAGATCTTAGGATCCTTCCTTTTCCTTTCAAATATTTCGTCCAGTCTTTATATAGCAAATCCTGTTCTCACTGAAAATACAGAATGAATCTCAATAACATCAGTAGAATTAGCCACAGACCCCATGAATTAAACTGTAAAGGTCTGAAGAAATTGCTAACAGGCCTTTACTGGAAATACAGAAGAAGAAATGCACAAGACAAATGGGCTCATAAATCACTGTTAAATCCCCTGAATGGCAGAGAATCTTCGATTCATCCGTATTGTTCTCACTGTTTTAGCTGGTAGTACCTCCAGCTGAACATGGTGGGAATAGGTCTTTTTCAAATGGAGACTACCCAAAGGAAAAAAAAAGAACTTACTGCAAGGATTGTTAGTGAATTGGTTCTGGAATCTGGCTACATTTGAAGTGTTTTGTGGTTGCAGGACGGGCCCACTTTTCAGTAGCAGGAGGAAGCTTTGAATCAGATCCCCATCTCTCCCAAGAAGCCCCACATACCCACAGAGTGCATTTGTTAACCTCATACCCCAGCTAAATTTCCACCTAGGGAATTCTTTCTTAACTTTCTGATATGCCCAGAAATGTGTCCTCTAAAACCATGCTGTAACCATGGATATTTTAACACCATTGCTCTATTTCACTATGGAGGGGTCTTCTCATGGATTTGTTATTTTGATGAACAGGAAAACCCAACTTTTCCTGTTAAGATAAGAACTTCATTGGGTGAGATGTGAATGTATGCCTCTACCATGCTGCAGTGCCTTGGATTACACAGGCCTGGGAACTGGAGTGAAGGAAGGGGGTGAGGGGTGGAGGTAGCAGAGGAGGAGAGAGAAAAAACTCTTTGGAGATATTTTGACTTGAATGAAAAGAATTTCATGATATTTTGTTGCCTCCTCACTGCACTCCAGCCCATGTTACACACCAGCATGGGACGATGAGCCTCTGCAGCCCTGTGATTAGAAAACTTGGCAACTGCTTGCTTGGGGCAGCAATGAAGAGCAGAAATGTGGAAAGGGTGGGGAAAGAAGGAAGTACTTTGTAAATATCCCAGCTGCTATATTGGATTGGCAGGGAAACTACCTGGAAAGGTTGTGGCAGAGCCATTGCCATGAATGCAAAACAGAATGTTTAATTTAATAGAAGAGAAAAAAACAAACCCCAACCAGAAAAGAAGTTATGAATCTATATTGTTCTACCCGTTAAACTACATTAACACAAATTCAAAAGCTGCACTCCAGGCCTTTGCTGGCACCAAGATCTTTTATTCATTAATCTTCTTAATGCAGCCAAAGAACTTAAGAATTAAAGATTATGTTGTTGCTTCTGTGATTCCTTGACTTACTTTTCCCAGCTCCATACAGCTTGTTAGCTGATCACTATATGTAAACAATACTCAAAAACTTTGATGAGAATGGAAAGTGTTGACTTGCAGAAAAAAAAAAAAATCTTATACACCAAAATGATATTCCTTAACTAGATAAATGATAGATCAAGAGGCTGGAGACACTCTGTTTTCTCTGACAGACAATATGCAGGTTTTATTCTTGGGAGAAGATGGGAAAAAGCATAACCCATATATCAAAATCCTGCTATGACTGCAAGCACATATGTTAAACCCAAAGTTATTTTTTCGTGGGGGGGGAAAAAAAAAAAAGAGGGAGTAGGAAGATCAAAACAAAAACACCATCTCAAACCTACTCTAACCTACATATTCACAAATTTTCTCACATAGATGCTCTTGTTCCCATCTACCCCAGCAAGCCTCCATCTACCCACCTAAATACGATGGCACATATGCACCAGCACTCACATAAACTCAATTCCTCACCCACATCCACGCCTGCAGTCCATAGGCTGTTGGTCTGTCACCACACTTCAGCCATGACACAGTGATGTTACTGCAGCCAGAAGACAGAGAAGGGTTTATTCAGTCTCCTGGGAGCAAAGGCCAGCAAACTGCCCGTGGTTATTTAGTGCTGGGGGGCTTGTGCAGCACTCAGAGGGTGCCACACCATCCTTGTTCATCCAAGGTGACCAGAGCCTGATCAATCCGAGGATAATGACAGCACACACAGCCTTCCTCTCCTGCAGTAACAGCCAACCTTTCTGGCTGCCAGTGAGGATTGAATCAGGGCAGAACACACATGTAGAGGAGACACAAGGCACAGAGTTCCCCTAATCAATATAAGTTTTACTACACATCCTAACCCCACCTTGCTTCGACCAACGTAGTAAGAGCAGCACTGATAAGGCTCTTCAAAAATGCAAAAATAGGTCAAGCTAAAAATGCCCCCAGCTCTGAACTTTATTGCAGTCAGTGGGAGTTTGACTGAAGTGAGTTTGGCCTTTGAACTGCAGAGAAAATGTGCACTGCATTAATCTAAAGTCACCTTTGGTTTTTTCTTTCTTTTTAATTTATTACTGGGAGACTTATAAGCAAAAGGACACCAATAGAGAAAAATACTGCATTGAGAAAATGCAGTGCTTAGGAGAGCAATCAAGCATTACAGTTGTTGGTATTATATCTTCTTTGTAGACTATAGATCAAGCAGAGCAAAGAGTTACCATCCTGAGGTATTTGTGTTTCATGTAATACTGCCTTAATGATTCAATTAGCATTGATTCTTTAGCTGCAACAATATTTTCTGACTGATCTAGTGATTTAGCTCTCAGTGTTGATTGATACAATTCCTATGAGTAATGAAGCAGTTTGAAAGAAATTTATTTAATAATTCACAGAAGATTTTTAAAGAAGATTTTTATTGCTTCTGCCACTAGTAATCCCTAAGATTTCAGAAAGTGAGTTATTTCTTTTAACAATCTGGCATTTTGAATAGTGAGTCTTGCTATCAGGAAGTCTTTTTTTACCTGACGAGGCTGGGATAGTTTTATATGAGAATATTTACTAGCCTTAAGTTGGGGAAGATTAAAACAAGTGTGGGTGATCTGAAAATGAATTTATATTGTATGTAATGTGCACAGATCACTTAAAAACAACACAGGCAACTTGTACAAAGACAACAGAGAAAATGTGTGTTTGAAACCCAGCCAGAAATCTCACTAGCTGTAAGGAAATAATATTAAGTGTAACTGGTATTACAGCAGGTCTCCACAGAGAGAGTTAAAATGGTTACTGAAGGTTGTCAGAGAGAGATACTCAAGCTGTGTGACAGGGAAATTTCTTCTAGCATGAAAATGGTAGTAAATAGATGAATTATAACATCCTCCTAAGTGTTTGGGGGAAAAACATCTGTTTAAGAACTTCTGCAGCGGAGGCTCAACCAATAGCAGCTTCATGGTCCTCATGACGATTCCTGCTGCAGCAGCAAAAAAAATATATACAAGGAAAATTTCATTAGCCTTTCAAAATAGCATCCTCCCTGTGATTTCTGCTTGTCCATGTTCTACAGTGCCTCATAAATCTCCACGCTGATAAGTAGATCCTGTCCAAATGAAATGCTCTTTTAATGTGTTTGTATGTGTCTCTTTGTGCATGTTTTTATATACACTTCGTATTTCATGATGGCTCCCTAGGCAAAATCCCTTATTCTATTCTATTAATTGGCTAGTGTTTCCTGGGAAAAGCAGTTCTGGAACACACGGATTTTTCCTTAAGTCATATTGTTTGACATTTATTTTTAACTCAGTGGGGAGCAATCTGACTGGAAAGACAATGTGAGGAAAAAAAACCCCAACTATTTCACAAACATAAAAAAAAAAATAAGAGAAACCCACATGAAGTCTTGGGGAGGAATAATCCTCACTGGGATATATCAACATTCCTGTTAATTTCAGTCTTTTGAGGAGGATAAATAGCTCGGGGTTTAAAATACAGACCAAGGAGACTAAAGGCACCAGTTCTCTTCCTCACTCTGACTAAACTTGCTACACGACCTTGAAGATAAAAGGTTTTAGTTTGAAGCTGCACTCAAGTTACCTGCATTTGCCCATATCAGCCTTTTGCAAATATACTGGTTCAACAGGCGTCTGCTTTGCTATGAGATAGTGCTTTCACAATTTGGGGATGAAATTCAGAGCCTAATCTTCCTGAGCTTTAGCATCCTATCTTGCTCCTGCATAAAACAGTGATAATGACTCTTACCTAGCTGTACTTCACAGGCGTGTTGCAAGGCTCCATTCATTCATACAATATTCATAAACCTCTCTGAGATCCCCAATAAGAGATTATACAGAGCTACAAATTATTGTTTAATGGTGAAAAATCGAAACATGGCGTGTGGAATGCAAATGAGAGGGAGATGTGGTGGCTTTGCTCTGGCAGACTGAGGTTGTCTCCTTCCGCTGAGTGTCAGCCAGCCTGCAAATGTGAAGGCAGCAAAGCTGTGCCCAACCACTGTGCTACAAAAAGCCTGTTAGCACAAGGTTCTCGAGAGCAGCAGAAGGTCCTTCAAGCAAGGTTGTACAAATGGCAGTTTGGGCAAAAAGGAAAACAAAACAGAGTATCCACTGTAGGTGTGTTGGTCCCTCTCATTCTGTCAGCTAAGGAATTCACACATGCAGTTATGTTCCCCCTTCTTTACTTTTAATTGAAATTAATAATATATCTAGGTCTTAATAAAAACATTTCTAGGGCAGGTGAGCAGGAGGTGACACAAGGAACTGGCTGGTGCATGGTTGCTTTCAAGCCATTTTAGAATGAATATAAAGTACAGAATAGAAAATTTAATCTTGTCTACTCATTCCTCAGCTTGCTTCTGTTCCTGCTACACAAATCAGTATTTAGCAACAGAGAGCCTTCTCTTCAGTCTTGCCCTGTTTGGCACAATCTTCTGTGAATTTGGGATGTCCCCATTCTCCTGCCCTTCCTAACCACACCCACCAGCACTCACTCATCTCAAACATACAAAGGATTGAAGTACTGGAGGACGTGCTCACAGGTCAACCTGCCTGCCCTGGCCCCTCCTCTGCCTCCATGCAAAGACAGAAAACCCCATAAACCCCACAAAGAAACACTTCTATAGCTGCAGGGCTAACACACACCTGAGTGCATCAATCACACCAGGTAGGCGAGGCAGGGGTGAAGCAGATCCTCCTTCAGTGCTCAGTGCCAAAATAACCCAGGAGAAAGCAGAGCTACCAGAGCCATTATCTCAGACATCAAGGGGACCTTGGCTGTTTAACAGACTACACATTGAGAGTTTGTAGATCTAAAGCCCTTCCAACTCAAAAAATGTTCCTCTGCTGTAGAACTGAGGCATGGGATGCTCACTTCCAGAGAAGGGAGGAAAGCTGAATATTCACTACTTTCCATTCAGGATGACCATCTCATGTTTTAATGCTCATCTCAGCTTAAAAGAAATAAAATCCTTTCAGTATCATTATTTCTAATCACAGGATCTCATTTAATATCCTCTTATGAAAAAGTACAACCATAAGAAATGTACAGAGCACTGTAAAGAAAAATTTAAATATGAAAATGAGTATAAGGTTTACATTGCTTCCAGGGGATTGTCTGGAAGTGGAACTATAATACCGAACTATGTCAGTACATGATCTCTTCTTTCAAGAATAAGCCTAATGTCATACTAGGTTTCTTTGTTTTGCTTCTTGGTTTAATATCATGCTATCAAACCTCTGATAAGAATTTCAAGAAGGTTTCCTATCATGTAGTCCAGTTCAATCCTTTAAGAAAGAGAAGAAATACATAAAATAAGTTTTTGTAACATATAATTTAGAGATAGTGAACATTATATATGAACAGGAGAACATTTTTTCCTCCCAAGAACTGTGACTATGAATCTCAAAATATACAGTATCACAGAAAGGTAATTCTTTTTGATTTGCCACAAAGTTCTTAGGTATCATCTGTAATTTACCAGCTTGCTCACAAACTCATACACCTCCAAAGCCATATATTTCCAGATAGGCAGTGGAGCTCTGGTGAACATTAAAATAATAAGGACACCTTATAGTGCTGTGAACTCCTCACTTTTGGATTTCACCTGTGATCTGTAGTGTTACTTAACAAGGTCTGTACCCCAAGGGAAGTGGCCAGCTTGGTGGGCAGCAGAAGGAAAGGGAGAAGCAGGAAGAATGTGCTGAGAAATGAAATGTCAGCGGGAGAATTAATAAGAACGATATCCTCAAGTTAAAATCATTTTAGTAAAAGCTGAGGCAAATATAGCAGAGAGAAATATTTTCTCTTACTTTCACTCAATAATGTCATAACCCTAAGAGTGGTTGACCTCATTTTGGAGTGTCTCCCTTGCTGCATTGTGTGAGTTATTAGCAAGCAAACCCTCTGAATGACGACTGACTGCTCCTGTGTCTATGGAATGTCGAGGATGTTTTGTATACCAACAATTTATAAACAATAAATTCCCATTAGTGAGAAACGAAGATCTTATCACAAGTGGGGTCGCTTTAAAATGGCTGGACCTCCTCCAGGATGAAAATGTAAATTATTTTTATATGTCACTGGAAAGACACTTTTTCCTAGATTGTGTAAGTTCTTACACTTGACCTAGAACTTTTATGTCAAGGAACATTTATTATCTTCCAACATGTTATACTAAAGCAAACACCATTTTCTGAAGATTTGCTTAAGTTTAAAAGGAAGAACTAATTTAACACGACTCAATCACATAAAAGACATATTCTTTTGACTGTATCTTTTCCTTAGCTGGCAGCTCCACCAACCCTGTGTCTCACCTGCAAATTAAAAATTACTTCTCTGATAGTGCTGATTGTTTTCAGGAGTTTAGTATTGGTGATTCATGGTGGTTGGCTACTGACAGGAGGCACAGCAAATATCAAAAGCAATATCCAACAGCTCCTATGACTGCTTCCATGTAAGCATTCCTCCTTTCCACAGTTCCAGTGGGTTTTCAGATTCATAGGATTGTATGTGAACACCATTCCCTTCTCTGGGATGATTTACTAAAACTGGTTAGTACCTTTAAGGTTCAAAAAGATAAATTACCACTGCCTATGCACTCACTAGGTGAAAGTCATAAGAAAGTCCTAAGCCCTATAAGACAACCAGGGACAAGGAGTTGAATATAAAAGTATAGTATTTGAATAGAGAGAAAAAAAATATTAAAACTTCTTTTATTAAATATGAGAAATATTGTTGTATTCATATTAAATATTAACACATTGAAAGTGAAATGAAGTTCACAATGAAGTATATTAAGAACCTGACAGCTCTTTTTAAAAGGGTGCATCCTTTCCATCTCCTTGAGTACAATGTCAAATTGTTCCCTATTGTACATTTATTAACATTTTGTCCAGTCTATATTTAAATGTGTCAACAATAGGGTTCCCACCATTTCTCTGTCCCACAATCTATTCTCCTCAGATCTAAAATTACCCTGTTGCAATTTCCTTTCATTAGCTCTATTTAACCCTCTAGATTCATCAAAAAAAGGTTCTCTTCAGTGTTAGATTTATACCATTCTACCATGTCTCCACTTGCTCTCTAATATTGGGCAAAAACTCTTGTCAGCACAGCAAGTTCAAGCCTGTTAAATGTTCCATATTGAAATATATTTTTCCCACTACTTATTACTGAGATGCTAGAAATCTTGCTAGAAATTTTTCATCCTACCTCAAGCTGAGTTTGGGGGATTTTTAAAGATTATTTCAGTAAAGGTAATTGTGCTATTAGCCAACAGGAAAATGTTATTTCCTCTACGTCTTGTCTGAGAACTCCAGTGACATTTCCTTTGAGCAGGCCTAGCATGGCAGATTAGGAACAGAAACTTGAAATATGAATAATCTTCTATTCCTTCTCTTTTTTTGGTCATACACACTTAATTTGAGCAAAACCTTTTTTTAATCTCTCAAGATAAACTCAACAGGAAAAACTGTATTTCACAGACAGCCACCTATTGCTTTCATTAGCACTGTGATTGCCCTTGTGAGCTCCCATTTTCTGGAGCATTTCTGGCAGCCTGTCCTGCAGGGCACTGATTATCCTCAATAATCAATGGAAGCTGAGCCTGCTACCCACGGCACAGGAGCCCCTCAGCCACTTAAGATTAGCAGGATATCAAAAACATCACAGGAGCAGCCACTTGCTGATATTAAAACTGCTCTTTCAACGAAAAAAAAAAAAGAAAAAAGCCAAAACCCAAACGGAAATCTTATTTCTGCCTCAAACAGGGCTTGTTTTTAAAATGTGGTATTAACTGTAGGGAAAGGTGGTCAAAATCATACAGCAGAAGGAACTTGAGGGGAAAAAAATGGAAGAGAATTGTGATCTATAGCATGTGCTTTGCACACTGTACAGGCCCATCCATCACAGGACACAAAGTCTTCCCTGTTCATGCCCTAAAAACTACTATGGAAATCAGGGGTGGAAGAGGAGAATGACACAAGGGGAAATTTGACAAAAGCACGCATTTCAGCAAATGTTACAGAGCAACAGCAACAATTTCAAGTACCTTGGGACAAAGATCTGCCTCTATGGCCCATCAAGTCCAATTTAAGGCTTGTTTGAGCTAATTTGTTCCTTCCTACAGCTGAGTATGTCCTTCAGAACCAAGTGGTATCATGTGGCTGTCCAAATATTATCTGATCACTCACTTGAGTAACTTTTCTACAGCTCCAAAGCTCAGATAATCTATTCAATGGGATAGACTGGATGGACTGACTAGTCCCTCAAAATGAGCAGAGATGAATACTGCAAATATAAGACTTGTAGCCAAGCCTTCCACTTGATAACTCATACAAGGAACAAAGGTGAGGCTGGATACAAAATCATGATTCCCCCCAACTGCATAATGAATATAGAAACGAGAGCCACTGTCATTTCAAATTAAATACTCAAGGCAAACCACTCTCAAATGTTATATGAATTCAAATAGACGGAATAATACTAAACCTGCAAATCAATAAAAAACACCTTGACATAGGTCTGCTTTTACCTGGTTTTGCTCTGGGGGGTAAAATACATATTCCTCCACTTGGAGAACTTGCTGGTCAATAATATTTTGCTAAGTATAGCAGTGTTAACTTACTAGGAGATTTTTTTGGGGGAGAAGCCAAAAAGAAAAAAACAGGGAAAATATGGGTTGTGATGTCTCCAGGTGCTACAGAACAGTAACTATTCTACATTAAAAACTGGGATTTTCTAACACTTCCTTTGGAGTGTTTTGATATCCTGTGGATTCCTTAAAAATTCTGGGGACCAAATAATTTAAAAGAGATAGAAACTGTTAGACATTTTTATACTTTACCTTTTAAGAAATTATGCAAAACTGAATGAGGAACAGTAATTACAACAGTAAAATTCAATGCAAAAGGAAAAACAGGAAACACTGCTTCAGCAACATAACATTCATATATTTACAGTATAATATGTATTAAAAAAGAGCCCTTATAATCTCATATAATTGTTTACACTCTCAATGCCTAATTATGGAAGACAATTAAGAATTCTCAAAAGACATTGAATGGAAAATTGGCTATTACTCTTATAAGTGAAATGGAGCTGCTCTTTAATGCATTTCCATTTCGTAGGTACAATAAAAGTCAATTAGATGTAAAAGGTCTATAAAAAATGAATGTTCTGGATTCACACCATCTATGAGCAAACATGCTCTTCATTATCAAGTATTGCCTATATGATGCCAGGAATACCACCAACACATTCATTTAGAAGAACTTTGAATTCCCAAACTCAAATACTGCAAGCTGAGCTCATGGTAACTGCAAAATATTCCAATTTATGTGTCACAGGAGGAGAAATGAATGATATAAACTCCTTTGGGTTTGCTGAAGGGGATGATTGAATATGTGGAGATCCCACTCACAAGTGGTGCAAAGTCTAGGAACAGCCACATTCCCACAGTCCTGCCTGAACACAGCTTCCAGATGTTCTGCCACCAGCACAGCTGGGAATCCCAGGGTGCCAAACAAACTGCAAAGCTTCCAAGAGAAGCTCTGAAAACACTGGGGCAGTTAGCTTGGCCTGAACTCTGTGCTGCTGTGATTAAAGAGCTCCTGCCAGCCAAGACATTCAGTTTAAAACCTAGCTCTGCTACTTTTGCACAAGCTGCTGCTATAGATGCCATTGTTCCCATCGATCTGTCAGCTATTTCAATTGAATAAGGAGCTGCTTCTGAGTCTCATATTTCCCAAAAGACTTCATATTGTGTGTACTTGGAAAATACTTCCCACTCCACAACCCTCAGTACATGTAAAAAGCGGTATTATTTTCTTTAAAACAGGAATTATTTTCTTTAAAGCTTCTGATGAATTGAGCATACGAGTCCAACACATCAGAGTGGAACTAGACAACTTACCACTTCCCTTCCTGGCTCCCTCTTTTGTGGCCCAACATTTCACTGAAGCTGAAAGCAAGTGAGCTGAATCCTGCCATCAATTTTGACTCTCCTTGGAAAGAGATGTGAATATATGACTGAAATGTTTTTCCTGTTGCATAGTTTGCATTTGTGGTGCCCTTCCTTATTGCAATCTCACAGCAGCAACACGTGCCCTGGTCCCCACGTGGCCGAAGGGTTGACATTCTGCAGCTCCCAGGCTTGCAGCTTGTTCAGGACGGATTAGCCCATCTGCTCCTCTGTTCCACAAAGAGCCAGCAGATTTAGTCTGCCCTGAGTGCTTTCTAGGGGCTGCTCAGACTGGTATTTTGACTGGAAGGTGATCTCACTAAGGTTTAAACCCCCAGCTGGAAAGACCCTTTACAGCACAGAAACATCTGGACTGACCTGGCAGCTTCATTGTTCCAGGGATTCTGCTGCTGCCTGCTGAAATGTTCTTTATTGTGGCTGATTTCCTGATAGTGGAATTCACTGCTCTGCAGTACCCAATTCATATTATATTCCTAGCCATTTTTTATTAAACAAAAGCCTTCAGCATTTTTTAAATATCAAGGGGATTTTTAAAATGATATTTATTTAATGATTACTTCTGGCCTTATGTTTATTAATGCAGTGTCTTCCCCAGCTTCCCTTCTGAGCCTGTGGAGTGTAAGAGAGAGAGGGATAGTAGGATGCTGCCTTTGTTTTTAATCTGTTTGCATTTTAAAACGACGTTATTTATTTAGTATTACTGAATTTTAATGTTTAAATGAGTGATCCCTTGTTTAAACAAACAGAATAAAACAAGAAATGGAGAGTGCTTTATACGTAAGAGCAGCGTTCTAATTCTGAACATCAGAACGATTGTCTAGGCAGGACAGGGCTGCTGTTCTTAGGCATCACCATGTGCAAATAACCATAGCTAACATTGGTAGTGGACCAAGATTCTGAGACAAAAGTGACTTTTTCCCATCAAGATATGAATAGCACCTGCACAGAGCAGCTAATTTCAGAGCTAAAAGGTGGTCCCTGAAAAAGAAAGGTGGCTGTTATCCAATCCAGGGACTCTAAAGGCTGCTCTCTTCAAGGAATGGAAGAATAAGGAAATCCCCCTGGAAGCCTAAGGTGAAAGGAGGTAGATAAATCTAAAAAATTCAGGGAGCTAAGGGGAGGGCATAGAGAAAAGTATGCCTGATGGAAGAGCAGTATCACCAGGATCAAGTGCAAAAGCGAGCACAACTAGGACTGAAAAAGAGATAATTTTGTCCTCTGATAGACCTCAACATTTGTAGGGGGGCACCCAGACCTGTACAAGTCAGGGGTGGTGCAGTTTCCACTCTGGTGCTGATTTTCAGAGTTGCAGGGAATTGAGTGGCTTCCAAGGGTCAGATATTTTGCATGAAAACTTTTGCAAGAGGGTTTCTTCATCTTCCATCATACAAAAGGCTGGAGCTACAAAGTATTTTGACCAACATCCTCTCAATGTCACAAATACCTTTTCATTAGAAGAAAATTTGCAACATATTGGAATGCTTTTCAAAACTATATTTAAGCTTAAAAGCCCATCAGAACTTCGATGTAAAGCAAAAATGAAGGCAGATGAATGACTGTACAAGTTAATTCATTTGCACTGATATGATCCATTTGATCTAACCATGATTCACCGTGTCTCACCCATGGTTGCTACAGCACTAATGCACACATCCAGCTTCTGTCTGGATATGTCATTACAAATATTCTCTCACACAGTAGAACACACAGAGAAAAAGGGAGCAGCAGAGAGGACAGTCTTCCAAGATGCTGAGTGCTAGTGAAATGACTGCCACAGCAGAACAGAAAAAAGCGAATGCGCTGCTGCACCCAGCCCTCTCCAGCACTGCAGGATGAGCAGGTGCCCTCGGAAGACAGGCCAGAGCTGCAGACGAGCGCAGAGCAGCAGCCCCCTGAGCTGTGCCAGGCACCCCAGAAGGGTTAACCCTGGCTGCCAGGGCCGGGGATAGCACACACACATCTGTTCAGCACAGCCTGACTAATCGCAGCGTTGGCGAGGCTGGAGCGATGCCGAGCCCCGCGCTCATGCGCGATGCGCTGGGTGAGGCATTGATCTGCTTGGTTTGTGTGGGCTTTAAATACCCAGATAAGCCTGCAAAGCTGCAAGAAGATCACATCGATACATTTACCCCACAGGCTTCCCTCTCCCCTCCTGTCATTCTGTTCTGTGTCTCCCGAAGGTCTGTTGTGAAACAATCTCCCGAGCCCTGTTGTGTTGTAGCTTTCTCTAATGCGAACTGAATTACCCTTGGTAACAGAGACGCAGCACCTCAGCAGTATTCCCACTCTCCCCTCTGAATAGCTTATCATTTCATAGTGGAGCTATTCAAAATGGCATCCAGTGTTTTCTTCATAAGCCTTCAGTGCTGAATTATTGATGAATTAGAGTGTAATTTTAAAGGAGCTGTAATTTAGCAGAACAGCTGGGTAAGTGATAAATAGAGGGTTGGCACATTTTCTTGGTGATAAGTTTTGCCTATAACATCCAATTTCAAGGTCAAGACTCTCATTCTCAGGCAGCTTTTAGCTTTAGGAAGAAAACCAGCAAGGCACAAACATAAATTCCCTTACCCCTACAAATTCTGTATGAGGCAGGTAGGTGTTATGAGGTCCATTGCACAGAAAACTGCATCTTCTGAGACAAAGAGTCCTGTCCAAAGTCTGACACCACTCACCAGGGAGATGTTTCAACTACAGCATCCCTGAAAGCTAGCTAAAGATTTTTCAATTATATATCTATTGGCTTTTTCCTGAGAGATGCTGACAAATTGAAGTCAAGACTTCAAATGAACACCTATGCTTGTATCAACAAAGATAGATACCCAAAAAATGAGAATGGCTTAACCAAGCTCAGTCTGGCAGGGAGAGAATCTAAATAAGTAAAAGAGAACTCATATTCTAACAGAGTGGGAGGTTTAAAATTGCTTTAGTAAGCACAGACTTTATCATGGAAAATGAGTACCTGTCCTACTGCTCTAGAAGGAGCATCTTTCCATTCTTTGAAACAGATGTCCATCTAGAAACTGGGTCAATATTTTAAATATAGTGAAATGACATGGGTCAGGAGACAGTCTTTCTGTCCCTTTCTGTCCTTTCCTACTAATTGCTTCTGAAGCCCAGATCAAATAATATCCAGAAAATTCTGCAGAAAGATAAATGAAGTTGTCATGACTAGGGACACATTTGTCTTGATCTTATAAATATATCAAAACCAAAACAAAATTGGCTTGATCCTTCCAGCAAGCATTCTGGTACCAGATGAGAACTAGAGCAAATTCCACCTCATTGTGAAGTGGGGCAGAACATGTACAACAGAGAGGAAAACAGTATGAGACAAGTTACTTCTGACGAAGAGAATCTTGTTCTAGAGAACACAGAATAAATAGAGGCAGGAAAAAGGCAATTCAATTTCATGCTAATTTGAGCATACAGTACTGGAAAGTGTAGGTTTAAATTTATCAGCATCTATTTTTAAATTATCAAGTAACAAATATATTGTTAGGATTATTCCTCTTGATCAGTTCACCCCTAAAATCTAATTTTTAGGGAATCCCTTTTAGCAAAATTCTGTTTTATTTAATCCCTTCAGAGAGCACTTTTATTTATTTACTTATTTATTAAATATCTGCAAATGAGGAGATGCTAACACAACTGCTTTTAAACTTATTGAGTTAATAAAGGTCAGTCCAAATCAATCCTGCAAGCTGCCATTTGGAGCTTGTGCCATATAGACCCTACTGACAGCCATGTGATCTGAAAATTTGATTCTTAGTGTCATCTTTCACTGCAGACCTTTGAAAGGACCCTGTTGGAACTGTTTTCCAATAATGTCATAACAACACATCACTGGAGGTGTACAGTGAGCATTTCTGTCTCTTACCTTCCTCCATCTGGACTAATTTATCCAGCTGTTTCTTGGCCTAGTTAATTCTCACTTAAAAACAAAACAAAACAAAAAAACCCAACAAAACCCCCAAGTTTAAATTAATTATTTTTATTTATTTGTTAATAGCATTCTGGAAGATTACCCTGGTAAAAGTATGGAGAGAATGGCAAAGGCAAAAGGAAATCTTTAAAAAAAATGTGTGCTGTCTTTTGATCCGAAGTTACCATAGCAGCCACTTCAACACGCTACCTGAAGACTGGAGAGAAACAGATAAATAAAACCTGGCAGAGATCATGTTAACACCTAAAGGTCTGTTTAGCAGCTTCTCTATTTGCATGCATGCAAACAAGCAGAGATGCACGTTGTTTTGATTCCTAGCATCCCTAACTTGACAGATCCATGCATAAGGTCTCCTTGGCCCTCATTTCCTGTGGCAGTATTCTGCAGGCATCCTCTGTGAATTAATTTCTGGTAGGCTTATGTAATAATACAGGTCCACAGAAGCCATATCTCTGATGATGAATGAGTATTTCTTTTCAGTTTTCTACAAATGAAAAAGAATGCCTAATCCCAGATGCTATCAACTCCCTAAGAATAACCTAATCTGATGTGAGATCTCTGAATTGAACACAGACTTCTAATGCTTATCTAATGACAAAGTTATTTGTGTTTGCAAGTCTTGGAGGATCTCTCAGGCATATTTTATATTCATGCATGCACAGAATCAAAATCTATGTGATAAACTGTATATCCAGTTGATATCCAGATATGTAGATCTTTTAATAGATATATAGATCTTTCTAATAGATCTTTGACATACTGATCTATTTTGTTTTAACATTTCAAACCATTGGGTCCTTGTTTACATGGCTGAATGACAAAATTATGTTATCACTGAGAATTATGTCATCCATCAGATTAGCTAAACCAGATGCTGGATCCTGCAGCCTGCCTATAGCCAATACAATTAATTTTCAAAGTTCATAAAACTGAGAGCAAAAATAACACCAAAGAGCCATTACTGGTGTGTAAGGTCCAACACAGCTCAGTTTGGCTTCAGAACAAAGTTTGTCCCCAGCTTCAAAAACCTCCACAGGGATGAAGAGGGATTCTTGCTCAAAGTTTGTTGTTTTTAAGAAGGGATTTCCTCACTGTTACTTTGCCAGGTACAAGTGAACAATAGAGAGCATAAATAGACGTCCTCAAAGGTTAATAGAGAAAATACTTAAGCTGCATAGCTGGGATTCTTGTCTGCTGCTAATGCACATGACAACTGTCTCTCCATGCTAGACGGAAATAAGGAAAGAGATTTCCCCAGTTCAGTCCTACAACAATGGTCATGAGATTTCATCTCAGTGGGGCTCTAATTGATGTTTGTCAATTATGCCATTTTACCTGTCCCTTTGGCTTTTATTTCTCCAGTGACTTCTCTGTGCAGCTTGCCAAACAACAACGAATAACAGTAATGAAAACTTGCATTTTAATGCAGCTTTCGTTTGAAAAAAAATAAACAGCAATAGAATATAATTCAGGGCCTGGATACAGAAGAATGTTTAAGAAAATTATTAACTTTAGACTTACACAGCTGTCCTAAAAATGCTTAAGTATTTTCCTGAATAGGTTTTGCATGAGTTTTAGTCTATGTAATGTATTTCTTTATCACCCAAGATGGAGAAATTATTATTTTCCCTGAAGCTTTATCTTTTTGCTACTGAGAATGCTCATGGAACTTTAATTCCCATCACTTCGAGGATCATATTTCTACATCAGTTGAGACAGTCCATGTCTCAAAGATATTATGATGCTACCTGGAAAAGGAAGACAAATGTGAGAGAACTGAGGGCAATAAAAGAGTTACAGTAAGTAACCACCAAAAAAATGAGAGCTGGGAGAACACATACATAATATGCTTTTCAGAAGGAAGAGGGGAGCTAAAGGATGCTAATAGTGGGAAGGAATGGCAAATCTGTTCTCATGCATTCCTATAGACTTCAAATACACAATATTGTCATGCTTAGACTTAAATTTTAACTCCTAATTTTTGCTGGCATGGGAAGTTAGAGCACCTGTCTTTCATAGTGAACCACAAACTTGAATGCCAAAATGTCCATTCAAAACCAGTGCTGTGCAATTCCTCAGAAGGAGAGTGGAAGTGTACAGCAAGAATTTAACTTTTCAGGCAGGTTCAGATTCAGCTAGTCTGAAGTATAATTTATACAATTTTGCTTGTGTGGAAATTAGCAACTGAAATATTTAACTAAATTAAATTGTGTGTGAAGAGATGAAGCTCATAAAATATGTATCAAAAGACCTGTGAGTAAACTTAAAAAAAAAAAAGGAGAAAAATCAGCTCACATAGAGAGGTCAAGCTAACAGCCAAGTGTGAATCTGTTCAGTCAGCCAAAAGAATTGATGAGTGCCCTGTCATCAATGAAAAGATATAATTACCAACTAGACCTAAATCTCAGTTTGTGCAAGGATTGCTGATTTGCTTAATTAAGGCCAGCCACCCTTAAAGTCCAAATGGTTGTCAGTTTAGAAAAATCTCACTGCAATCTGCTGAAGCTTGTGTGCTAAGAAGAAGTGTCACAAGGATTGGCAGGATGGCCTCATCGTTTAAAAAGAAAGTTTATTTATGAACTTGGACATGCCTGCTGCATTTGAGAACTTCAAGCTGCACTTCAAATACTATTTAATTCAATTTCTTATCTGCAAGGTGAGGATAATAATATGTGGCCTTTTCTTAAAGCATTTCATGATTCTTGGCTGAAGGACCTATAGAAGTATAAACTATTATTATACAAATTTTTGTTGAGAATGACTCTGTGGCAGCCAACTGTGCTTTCTTCACTTCAAAAAGACATCACCTCTTCCAATGGAATTCTCTCATAATCCTAAAATATTCTTTCATTGTATTAAATTACCACGAAAAGGCCTCGAGGGACAAGTTCCCACATTTTCATTCATTCTTTCTTCAGTCAGTGTGAAGTTAGTGAAGTGTCTGTTTAAATAATGACCGAGTGAAGACTAGTTAAGGAATTTAGGATTAAGTCAGGAAAGTGACATTTTCTTATGCACATGGAGGAGGAAGCAATTGACCTTCCCTAGACATTATCTTTGTTATAATACAGTGAAATAGATTTGGTACATTGTATTATTCGTACTTAAGAAAAATACCCCTCAGCATCACACAATATGCATTCCAGCTCTCATTTGTCATGCTAAATTTATTCAGATAAGTTTTAAAATAGCTAAAATTATTTACTCAAAAAGTCAAGCTTTTCAAAGAAGCAAAGCACATTATTTTATTCCTGAGATCTTCAGGAGCATCTCTAGGAAGATTGATTTAAAAACTGAACAAAACAAAACAAAAAATCAGGATTAAAAGATTCCTGAGTTCAAAATGCATTTGGAAAGAGCGCATTCATAACAATGGTTTTATTTTCAATTCAGCACTCCTATCTGAAAAATCACATATATGAACGATAGCCCCCTAGAGCTGATGAATGTCTTTATTTTGACTGAACTACATCTGGCAGACCGTTTCCAAAGCCTTTCATAGTCCACTTAAATTCCGAGTTTTATTTTCAGTGTACAATCATTACTCCAATGCAAAGGTACTGCTAAGCAGATGACAAACACTAACAATTTCATGGTGCATAAAATTCTGCCAATTGATAATGTCACTCTCTTTCTGTCCAGGTTCAAACACTCTGGAAGTCATTCAGAAATTGAATTCAATCTTTTATCTTCATGCCTTTGGATTCAAAAGAAAATAAGTAAACTACACATCACCATGAAGTCTCTTCTAAGACACTCAACACCACAGCTATCAAATAGGAAATGGTCTTTCCAAGAAACAGTGGATCTCTGCAGTTTTTCTTTTCTATGAACACAGTTTATTTCAGTTGCAGGAGAACAGGTGAAAAACAACTTTCTTTGAAAATATTTCCTGTTGTTTTGTTTCACAGGGAAAAGTAGCAAGAACATTCTAGTTATGAAACTCACAGAGGGCTCAGCAGAACATCTCCAACAAAACTTTGCTTGTTTACCACCACAAAACCCAGAGAACAGCCCAATTACAAAACGTCTGGAAGAAGACACATTTTCCTCAATCCAGAATGATCTGAAGTTTGTGTGATGTGATCAGCAGAGCAGGCTGTTTCTACAAAATTCTCCCACTTTGCCTAAGTTTCTCACTTCCACAGAGGTTGAATGGTCTAAATGCTCCCTCCATCGATTGCTTGAACCCAGGTCATCACTGTCTCCTGCTCCTTGCTTCCCTGCACTGACTGCTCAGTCACTTCCACCACCTCCAGCAGACTATCCCTTCACTCACAAGAAACTGGGAGAGAAAACAGGCACTTTTTCACAGGAGGCTGGAAGTGAATGGGGGTCTTTGATTAGTCTTGCACAGATCTATTTCCACAGGTTGGCAACCACAATGAAAATTTCAGGGACATATAGTTTGAGTATCACTTGCTGGGGATCAGCAGAATCCATGTTTTTTCCTACCATGCCCTGCCCATTGCTTGCAATTTTCTCCCAGATCCTGTCTTTCATCTCTCCATCTTTAGACACCTGATGGCTCTAAAGATTTCAGGCATCTTTCCATCAGTGACCTTCAACTCAACCCTCATTCTGGGATGCCAGTTACAGTATTAATCATATCTTTGCTTTGACATTTTATTAGACAGACATCAAAATGTGTGCAATAAACACATTTCAAGATAGTTCACTGCAGTAAAAAACATTTCCCTCCAATATCCCTGTGAATACTGTTATCCCTTTGTGTAACATTTCACTGTAATATTAATTCCTCGGTGTCAGGACCTGTTGTTTTATTCGTCTGTAGAGTGCCACAAACATCTGTGGCTCTGTAAAAAATAAAAAAAAAGTCATGAAAATACCATGTTCTTATTTTTCCTTAACAGTTTCTTGTCTCTCTCACCTATTATTGCAAAGTCAGCCTGAAAGTTTATCACAAGTAGACTGACCTTTGCTTTAGGTTTCATCTTAAAATAGACATGCAGTGTTGTAGAACAAGTCAAAAGCCTTGCCCATCTTCTGCTGTTTTGCTGCGTGGCAATGGCTCAGATGTCTCACTCTGCTATTTCAAGTGGTTAACTGCATTATCTAAAGTAAGCCTTGATTGTCAAAGCTTGAGCCCATATCCTTCCCTGTTTTCTCTGAAGGTAATGCAATTTCAGATAAACGATTATTTCATCTGATGAGAAAATAGAATGACAATGCTCTCTCTAATGCACTGAAAGGATCTGAGCACTAATGTCTTAATACACTGTAATGAACATTAAGAAAATATCTTTTCATCTTGTGAAAGGGAAAAATTTTGATTGCAGAAATGCATCTGTGATAGCAACACTACAGAGCATTGCATATTCAGCCCAGGCTGATGATGCTTACAGAGCACACAACACAAAGCACTTCTTTTTTTATATGCTTTTGTTCCTGGATTTTAAGTAAGATGTTCGAGGAAAGCGTGAGGGCAATATTTTGAAGTTACATAACACACTGTCAACCCTTCACGGTTAAAAATAAAAGCATTCAGACTCTGCTCCATAATTGTAATTTACAATGAAGAGTTGCACAGACGTATTCTCCTAAAGAATTTCAGTATTTATCGCTCTTTTTAGCACTGTGAATCATCCCACTTCTCTCTTCAGGCAAGTTGCACACACACAGTAGCTTTATTGGATTAACAAGTAAAAGGATCAGCTCCAAAGTGTCCTTGTTTTCTGCTTTTGTTGCTTACAGGCAATTGATAGATAAGTTAAAGCAAACTACCAGCACACTCCTCAAAGCTGTTGGTAAAATGCACCTCAGGTTTTCCTTCTCCCCAAAACTCTCCCATACCCTTCTCTTCTCCTAAGTGCTGCATATTTGCAAGGTATATTTACACCACAGTTGAGGCACAAAACTTCAGGATAAGAGAGACGGGGTTGGGCAAAGAGGAATTTGGGAAGAAATGGTGGGAAGCTGCATGTGGCTGGCAAGGGAAACACCTGACACAAAGGTGCTGCCAGACCTACAGAAAGGAGAGAGAAGCAGCATTTTTATCTTTTAATCATCCAGTTTGAGCAACTGAGGTGCCAAGAGACAACAAACTGTGGCTCAACCAGCAATTACAATCCTGAACATATTTCTAAGAGCCTACCAAGGAGAAGAGAGTCCTTCCCCTCTGTGATAGTCCTATTTGTAAAAGCTGTATTTTTCTATAAATTTTTAAGGCTTTTATTTCTAAAGGAATGATGAACTACAAGCAACCACCAACAACAATGTAATAATTGCAAAAAGAGATGTAGTTTGGATGTATTCTAAAGCATTTTCCACCCTGCCAACAGCTTGCTGGATAGATTATGTTATTGAGAGAATAAAGTGTTTACTGTGTCAGCAGGGTGATTACGTCTGGGAAAAAACCCCATAAGAATGCTCAGAGCCTCTCACCAAAACAGAACTATGTGCTAAAATAATGGTGTCTGTACAAATATTCTCAACCTTAAAAGAATTTTCTCTTGCAAGGCTCACAGCATCCCATCCTTTCCTCCCTATCTTCCAAAGGTGTCAGTTGTCCTCTATCTTATCACTGTGAGCACAGAGCAGCCCAGCGCTGCCAACTCCTTATCCTGGAAGAGCATTTGAGTGATTAGAGGTTTCTCTTTTGTTTATGTATTCTTTCCAATAGCTCCCTCACTCTGAATAGTGAAAAAAGACATATTTTGTCCCACGACAAAGTTTGTCTAAGGCTTCCACTAACAACTTCTACAGATACCAGAAAGACTCTGAATGTTCCCAAGTCTTGTGTTAAGGGCTTAGGGTGAATTACAAAGCCCTGAACCTGAGGTAGAGGCACCCTCAGCTTCAAAGGGCTAAAATAAGACTCTTGGAGGACTTGAGTAAAAAAAGTCCTTATCCTAAGATACACTTAACTTTCCCAGAGGCATGAATAGGATTGACAAACTGTAAAATTATTACCAAAGATTTCAAAGCTCTAAATCATACTGTAGATTTTGGATCAAAATGAAAAAGAAACTCTTTATAAATATTAGATTGAACCCATTGAAGTATTTTGTACTAATTAAATTCTTTTAAAATTCATATTTATTAGGATTTCCACCAATCTTTGCGTGAGAACCTTGGCAATCTAACAGAGATATCTAGACTCAGAGTCAAGATCAATTACTGATGGAATGAGATTGCACTGACTGTTATCTCACATAGCTAAGGAATTTACAATAACTCCATGCCTCTCAAAAACTTAAAAGTAATCTGCTGTAAGTGGATCATTATCTTGACCAGCGAAATCATTTAAGCTATGGGATTCAACACTGCTGTGTCCACCAAGACCAAGAAACTGGTATAAGTCCCAATAAGACTAAACAGAATACCCTCAATCAGCAAGCATCAATGAGAATTTTGTCTGTTGTTTTATATAATTACCCCATTACCGTGCTGCTCTTGTGTGAGCCATCCCACCACGTCTGCGGTTCAGGCGATTCTGTAGATCTGAAAGTGCACACAGAGCCAAACTCCTCCTGGTTTTGCCCTGCACCTTGTGTACGAGCAGACATACCCTGCAGACAGGCACCTGGTCATGCTTATTTCCCAGAAAAGGCATGAAAGTTTTCCCTGTGATGCAAACCAAAGCTGTTAGCAAAGCAAGCAATGTGTCCCAACATCTGGGCGTGAGAATGGTCTTTGTGCAACAAATCTCTCTAGCAAACTTTCCTGCCAGAATTCCAGAAACTCAAAAACTCTAAATTTTATGTTTTGAGCGAAAGTAGAATAAACACAATTGCATTAATTTACAAAAGGACATACAGCTTTCTCCTGTTGTACTAGTTTCCCCTCAATGCATTAAATGGTCAAAAATCTGCTCTGTTTTACAGCCTCGGCACTAAAGCTCCGGGTAAAACTGCAGCACCAGCAATGAAACTATCCCTGGTGTCTTGCAGAAGGTGCAATTCCATGCATGAACCACCTGAACACAACCAGGAAATGTTCCATCAGCATGGGCTGGGTGCCTCTTGCTGCGAGCAAAATTCTCAGAGAGCTAAAGGAAAGATTTGTCAGAGAGCAAAGGAGCACAACCAGGTACCAATGCGACCACGGCAGTGCTCCGAACAAAGACAAGGAGCGCATCAAGAGCCTGGGCAATGGCTCAGAAGATGAGATGAATTGAACAGGAGTAGATCTCTCTCTCTCTCCCGGCAAAAATCTGAGTCCCAGGCAAGGATTTTCTTCCTTCTGTCTCTCCCAGCACACAGGAGGCCCTGGCTCAGGAGCCGAGGCCCTCAGCGGCCATGGCGGGCCTGCAGGCCGCGGCCAGGCCGGGCCGGAGCAGCAGCGCCGTTGCCATGGCAATCAGCTGTTGCCAGGTAGCCGGCAACAGAGAGAGGACTAAGAATTAGCAAGGCCTAAAAATAAAGGTGTCGAGGTTTTGTTGAGTTTTGGGATTTTTTCTTCCTTAGATCCTCATATGTAACAGGCAAAATAATGATAAAACTCCCTCAAGATCTCGGCAGTAATGGGGTGTTTCTATCCCGCAGGCTTTGATCACCTTTTCAAGTCAGTGTGTTTTTCTAAGCAATGAAAACAACCAAAACATGACAGTGGGAAGATATTCCAAATCAATGAAAACATGAGCCTAAAAAGCAGGAAAGGAGATAAACAGTTCTGAATATTCAAAGAAACTGACAGATGAAAGACTAAATCCTTTCTAAATCTCTGCATCAGCAGATTCAGAAAGCATGGCAGCTCTGCTGGTTTACATCATCCATGCAGGAATTGTCCTGTACTTAAGGGACAGGGGGAAAATGGATTAAATTTTCATCCCTAGACATTCCACATGCCATATCCGTATGGACTCTATAAAATAGGAGAAAATGCAACTTAGGAGATTATGCAACCGAGGACATCAAGGGCTTTGGCATCCTCAGACTGACGAGATAATGGGAATACAGGATGTGCTGTGTCCCACTGCAACAGGGTTTGTGAAAGCAAAAGTTGCAAAGGCTCGTCTCCAAGCAAGGAAAAGCTGTTGCAGTGAAAAATTTTTCAGCAGAAGTTAATGAAGAAGAGAAAAGGTGGCTTTTCCTGTGTCTTCATAGTGACTACATGGATACATTACAAAACAAACAAACTCCCCCAAAACCACAAAAACAAACAACCACCCCCCCAGACAAACAAGCAACAAAAACCCAAGAAAACAAACCCAAATCTAACCATAGGTCAGCTCAGGCCATGTGGAAAGACAGATCTGCACCATCTTTCTTCACAAGAGCAAGTATTTCAAAGGAGAGAAAGCTGTAAGAGTCGCTGCAAACTAAAATATCAGAAATCCAGTCTAATTGTAAGCACTTGTGTTTTACAGTTGTTGACTCCAAGATCTGCATGCGTTCGTGCTACTGGATTCCCCGGGACCATTCCTTAGAGGTTTCAAGGGATAAGCCCATGGCAAAAATCCTGCAGGCTTGGGCCAAACTGCTTGTCAGGCTGATTCCTTTCACAGGAAAAATTAGACAATGAATGAAATATTGCGTCCCAATCCATTTCAGTGTACAAAATAAACAATTCCTTTGGATTAACTAAAAAAAGGAATTTTACTTCTTTCCCCTCTTATTTTAAGGCAAGGAGAATCTGATGGTACACTAATTCTCTCTATTAGGAAACACTTTTTTCTTTTTTTTTTTTTTTGCAAGCTGAAAACAAAATGTAATGACGTAAACCAAAAAAGGTATTATGAAATTGAAAGTAACTTCAGATTTGAACAGTGTAAACTTGCAATTCTTAAGATGTTAAAATGAAACATCTGGTAGTTTTTGAACATTGTTGCTTCAAATTACTAACTTGACAACAAAAAAAAGAAATTTCTAAAACGTCTTGGATGTTGCAAAATCTGTGTTTCAGATGAAAAAAATAAATCTGATGAAATGTTCAGTCTTCTTCTACGTCAGGCGCCCAGCCCAGAAAAGTATTTCCCCCTTAAACTCTGTGCTGTATTTAACCCTATGTTTAGAAAGAGCATTAAATTGTACTAGGACAATGATCAATGATTCCCTCACTTTTACTTTTTTTCCCATGTTTCAATGAATAATGTATATTCTTCAATGTATATTAGGAATCAATGGGAAGTGGAAAATGTCACAATAAACACTTAATAGCAGCACAGTGTATTTTAGAAACTAGAAAAACATCCCTCTGTGCAAAGGCCTTTGAAATAATAAATAATAATTAAGGAGCAGTGGGTTTATTGAGAATATCCTACAAACATCTTTTTAGACACCATATAAAGGCACCAAAGGAAAAAAAAAAAGAAAAAAAAGGCCAAATTTGAGTGGAAAATTACTCCCAAAAATGAACAAGAACAATACAAAGGAAGTTAAAACAATGAGAGCTGTGTTTCTTACTAGTGCCTGTTTGTTTTAAGAAAGGATTGAAAATTAAAATGCCTCTTCAAGTTATAAGAATAATTCTTATCCTCTTCCTTTTGTTCTGGAACCCATGACTGAATTTTATACATTTTGACTTACTGAGTATCAGATAAGATCAATTTATACAAACATAGGCAGGCATACAGAACTCTTAATGTTTCAAAACTCTGCTAGAACTTGGTTTTTGTCCAGATGGGCTCCAGCTCCCCCCAGAACACTAAGCAGTTGCAAGTGTGGTGATAATCTTTAAGGAAGCCACAAGCTTGACTACTGAAAAAATCTGACTTAAATATTCCCCCTTGTTCCATCCCCTGGGGAAAGACAAATACCCATCCCAGGGATGGTTTCCAGAGATCCAATGTTCTCTGAAGTTCAAAGGAGTTTATTTTGAACTATTTATTTGAACTCTCTGACTTTCTGAGCTTTGTTTCTAAAGTACAATTGGAGATTGCTCAGCCCGAGCCAAGTTCTGGCATATATGGAGGTGCCCATTCTCAACTCCTCTGAAGAAGGGCAGTGAGTGGGATGACTTTATAAAGTCTTTATTTATTAGATGACTTTATAAAGCCATTTTGTTCCCTGTGTCGTGCTCGAGACTCCCTTTGTCTCCTCACTGCCTAACTAAACCAGGGACGCAGTGCTGCCCCCAGGAGCCTTTCTTTTACCTGTGCTTCTTTTTCCTGTACTAAGTCTTGCTTTTGGCATCTTTTAATGCCTAAAAAACCCCCACCAACTCCCCTCCTTCCCCCACCCCTACCCCCCAAAAAAAACCCCACAGTGACAGACAATTTGCATAAAAATAACTTTTACAAAATTGCGGGGGTTCTTTGCAGCATGTTGATGCCAACTAAGTTTTTGACAGAACATTGTCAAAGCTTTCCACTTCAGGTGTTGAACACAGTAATTAAACTATTAATTGTGATTGTAAATGTAAAAATAATGTATGTTATTCTTAGTGAGGCAGTACAATAAGAAGTGGAAGTAAAATTAATCAAAATATTTTGATACCACTAAAGTGATTGCTATATTTTCAATTTTAATCCCAAAAATGTTAAATATTCCAACTTGAAATTATTTTCTGCTTGGATTTTGAAAATTCCCATAGAAGATGAAAATTGATATTTTAGACACAAATAACTGTCATACACTCACATGATTCTTCTGGGGAAGAGAGTTAAAGCCCAGGAGCATCAGCTAAATAGAACACACTCAAGAAAAATTGATTATTAATTTATCTCCAGAATATTGACATTAACATAGAATTTAAATTTTAAAAATTTCATATATGTCTCTTCCTCTAGCCTTCAGAATCATTTTATACTTATTCTCTTTTTCCTTTTTTTTCTTTCCTATCCACATTATATTTCACAGTTAGAACAACAGTTATCCCATGAAATAAAATGAAAAAGCTTTCACAACATTGACTCATTTCCTTGCAACATAGAAATGAAAGCTTTGTGTTCAAATAACAAATGAGGAGAGTGGGGAAATGCATCTGGAGCCCCAGAGCAGGAAGCCTGTAAGACACAACAAACCCCTCTATTAATCCAAAATTTAGAGATTGCACGGTGAAGGAAAAAACTGCTGATAAAACCTGCAACCAAAAAGAGCAGAGATCTCATTTAGTGCAGCAGTAGATCTCATCTCCCCTGTTCCACAGGACTGTTGTTCAGTTTGAGAAAATTTCACCCTAATTGCAAGGTAAAAGCATATATATAAAAGTGGTTTGTCATCTGGGGATGTAATTTTTTTCTTTCAACTGTATAGCAGCAACAAAATATTAATGCTTTTCCTTCACTAGACTCTTCTGTGGTTTTGCTCAGTTGTACTTAATTTAGTAGTTACAGAATTCTCTACTCTTTTCCCTTGACTGGGTAAGAATTGCAAAATCTCTGGATCAAAAATACACACCTAAAATATCTATATATCCAGATTGGTGGGAATAATTTTTTTTTTTTCCCAGTTTAACTCTACTTAAACCTAAAATGTAGAGTAAAATTTTCCCTAAAATCACCGAGTTGCGGCTAATTTGAACTAAAAACTTATAATTGACTCAAATATACTGGGAAGATTCATAAATCTCTTCATGGTTTCTCCTCTACAAAGCAACCCATAAAAATCATTCTGTCAACGTGAACAGGATCTACACAACTTTTTTATACCTAATTGCCTTAGAAGCTGCTTTAAGTTCCTTTTCTTCTTCCTATCAATGAGGAAAAAACATGTTGATCAAAGTCAGACAGGGTAATTTTTTACTTATATATCAATTTATAAGTTTCCATTGAAGAGCCAGATTTGGAAGTTTATGGCACCTGTAAAACCATGGGCTTGCATAAGTTTTGCTGAGAGTCAAGTTATGCTGCAGAATATCAGGGATGATGCACAAAGTAGGAAAGAATCAGGTTTGTCTTTCTTTGCTAAGTCTGCAAGGCTGACAGCAAAAATATCTGTAATCTAAATATATTTGATCTGAAGTTATAGAGAAAGAAACATGACAACCTATCACATCTTTTTTCTTTTTAAACAAAGTCACATTTTGAAAAGAACTGCAATTTCAGGAGTCTTTCAAGTTTTGAGGTCTGAGTCAGTTATGAAAGCTGAAATTGGGCATAATGCACATGCAAAGCTCCAGCAGGTCCCTTTAGACTCCCATCAATCATTCCAATCATTCATGCCCCTTGGAAGGGTGGCTTCCCCTCAGAGAAGCCTGGGAGAACTGAACAGAACCTTGTCCTTTAGGAGTGATCACCACATCCCATCTCCTGAGAAGCTCTAGAAAGCAGGCTAGAAATGATCCTGTGCTCCACTGCAGCGCTTCTGCACCACTTTGCTGAGAATTGCTTCCCAAGAGAGGCCAGGAGACCTGCCAGCCTCCAGCCAGCCTCATCCCTGTCTCTCCACCCTCATTTCTTCACAACATCCACAGCAATCCGCCACTGCTGGGATTCTGCCTCAAAACAACTCAGAGAGGCATGAATGCATTTTGAAAACCAGATGCACCATCTGAAAGGCTCAGATCAGAAAGTGATCTATATTTTCTACAGTTTATTACTTTTTAATTATTCTAGCCTGTCTCATTGAAACAGACTCATCACCTTCGAACAATAAACTTATCCATATGGAATATTGGTAAGACTGGCAGGAAAACAACAAATTTACATAGTGAGCACTTTTGAAGTTTTGATCTCTTTTGTTTTTTGATGAAATGAAGGACTTGATCACTTATCTCCCATGCCTCGTACATGACTAATTTCCACTAATCTGTATCTGTTTTGCTGAAATTCAGACCAAGATTTTATGTAATTGCCATAAAAACTGAAGCATCTTACTTCTTGGGAAGAAAATGAAAGATTTAATTAGCTTTAGTTATGACTTTAAGAGAGGAACAAAACCAACATGAAATTATAAAGTAAACACTGACTTCCAAACGCAGCCCCAAAGACTAGAAGAAAGAAAAGAAAGGTAGCATGACACATCCTTTTTGCTTCAACTGGTAATAGACACAAAAGAAAAACAGAGATGTTGATCAGCATCCAAAGAACATAAGGTTCTTGAATATGGATATTTCTGACTCTTTTAAAAGGTCTCTGACATAGCACAAATCTCCAGTTTACAATTTTCACTGAAAACTTGAACGTGACAACAAAGACAGAGTCAAATTAAACCTAACAATAATCTTCTTTCTCAATGGAGTCTTCAAATACACACAATATTTTAAGTAAAATTTTTACTATTCCAACCCATCTTTGGGGTGAGGATCCTCATGCAGAGATGCAAGCACTAAACCTTGACCAGATTCAGCTCTACCTGAAAGGAAGAACAGTGCACAAACACATATGCAAAATAACAGGGGGGAAAAGGCTCCTTAGGCTGTTCCAGCAGATTTACACCACGTCTTCTGCCTCCTGTACTTTCCTGATGAGAAGTTCACCTCACCTCGTGTTTCCTTCCATTTAGATTTCCAGGCTGCCCCAGACACCTGCAACAACAGCCACCAGCAAAGACTTTCTGCTTATCCCCAAATTTGCATTAGTGCTCCATGTTGTTCTCTAAGTTCCTGTACCCCATCTCCTGGCAGCAATATTCCTTACTTGCCCCAAAACCCATTGCCCTGTCTTGACTGGGCAAGGCAGAGCATGAGTTTGCCTGCAGCTGGGCATCTCTTTGCTGATGTGAGGTCTCCTCACCTGCACATCCCGTGTGCTCGACCTGTACCCTTGTGCTGCCTGCCCGAGGAGCTCCTGCCAAACTCCACAAATAACAGCTGAGTTTCCTCTGCCACTCTGTCAGTAGGGCCATTAGCAGGATTTCCCTGCCCTAATTAGCCACGCTTTTTGATAATTGTTTTAGGAACTCAACACCTGCGAGTTATCTGTCCACGTGCTGATTTTGATTAAAGTTTGCCGACAAACTCGAAACTTATTAGCATGAGACTGACAGAAAGTGCTATCACATATTTTTTCCTTCAAGAACCTATGCAAAAACACAGTTCAAAGAGCTGTCATTTGTGGTGCTATTCTTTCTTTTGTCACAAAAGTAATCTCAGACTGCTATAACTCATATGATCTCAGTATAACTTTCCTTGCTATATTAGACTTTTTTCTTTGGCCAGCTCAGCTACAGCTTCATACAGAGTTAGGTGAAACTGCAAGTTGTTTTGCACAAAGTCATACAACGTGTCATTCCCACTCCAGGTTATTAAGCTTTGAGAAAAAAGCAGGAGGGGAGACCTCTCTGCTCTCTGGAAAGACCGGAAAGGAAGTGGTGGTGAGGGGGGGTCGGTCTCTCCTGCCAAGTAACAAGCGACAGAATGAGACCAAATGACCTGAAGTTGTGCCACGGGAGGTTTAGATTAGATATTAGGAAATATTTCTTCCTCCAAAGTGTTGTTAAGCCCTGGAAGAGGCTGCCTGGGGCAGTGTTTGAGTCACCATCCCTGGAGGTATTTTAAAGGCGTGTAGAGGTGGCGCTTGGGGACTTGGTTTAGTGGTGGCCTTGTCAGAGCAGCATTAGTGGTTGACTTGTTTATCTTAAAGTTGTTTTCCAACCTCAATTCTTTGATGATTCTGTGATTCTAGTTTCTATTTCCCTATCCAGCCTCTCTCTCTTCCCTCCTATAACAAATATCTTCTATTTGTTTTTCTTTCAACGTTGGAAAATAAAGTGAGGCCTTGTATTGATTCTGCTAACAGGATATGAATTTCACCTTCTTTACAGAATAAAGGTTTCTAAGAACACACAGGAAAAATCAGAGCAACTTGCCTGAAAAATATTCCATTCCAGTCATTAAGGCTGTTCATAAAGGGGTGGCAGAACGAAAGCTTTTAAAAAGACTGAAATGCTGCTGCAATATTGTTGATGGGATTTTTCCCCCCCTAAACATGATTGAGCATTTTGTTTCTATGAGATTTTGCTTTTAAGCACATTGGTTAATAATTCACTATAAAATTAATAAATAATCAATCAAGAATATTTTCTATCAAAACCTTCTGCAAAATGTTAAAAATAAATACAGTGCTCCTTCTTCCAAATAAGTGACTTTATTTCAACAGAGGGAACACGCAGCACTGATCCTTTTGATTGAATATATTGCACCTCAGGTCTTGAATTAAACCACACAAGAAGGTCATAACATTTTATGCCCTTTCTTGCAAAACAGTCCACAACCTCATTCTTAAATTTCTGTTGAATATACATTAAATGCAAAAGAAGTGAATTGCAACAGATGAAAATACACTTTTATTTTCATAATTCCAGAGATTTCTTTTCTGTGGAAAATAGTCATTAGTTTAAATAGGTACATGGTTTCTGAAAAATGTGTTATTTTAACAGCCCCTGACATAGTATTACATGCTTTAATTTCTGTTATTTTGGGTACATAACTGTTTTTTGGCTAGTTCTGCTCTCCACCCTGGTTACATTCTCCAGCTGTGAGAGGTCTACAATGACCAGTGCAGAAACCTGTGACTTGCAAACCCTGGCCTGTGGAGCACTTATTGTCCCTACAGACTCCATGCAGAGCAGTTCCTGACTCAAGAGGGAAATATCCCTTCCCCAAGAAGCAACACTTCATCTGTAAAGAACGGCAGAAATTTTATAAAATCTCTTTCCTCCCGCAGAAGGTCTTTAATGTTTGGAAAACTGTTTGCCTCAAAAATGAAGAATACTTCATTTTTTTAAATTTAGAAGGAATCCTAGTGCTGTACTATAAAAGATCCACCTAGGTACACAGCAGAGAACACCTCTGACACGCAGAACATGGAATCTTATAACCCTTCCCACAGTCAGGACAACAAAGCTTTTAATCCTAGACAGCCTAAATTCAGCTGAAGACTCAGCCCCAGCTGTTCTCTTCCACTTCCTCCCGATGTAATAATCCTGTTTTTTATGAATAAGTAATAACAGGGCCAGAAGTGCGTAGCCCTCGCTATTGAACAGTCTCTTTAGGATGAGGAAAACCAGCTCTCACCTGCTCACTGCAATGACCTTTCCCAGCAGTGAAACCATTCCAGCTGAAGTGCAGTCCCAGATTCCCAGCAGAGAACTGAAACTCCTGTGTCCTGTGTCCCAAATCAGCGCTTCATCAGCCACAACGCTGGCCATGCTAGAAGTGCTCTTAGCCAGGAATCCCATCCAAGATTTCAGAACCTCTGCTGATTTAAGTTCTGACAAAAACACTGGATTCCTAGAAAATCTTTCTTTTCAGTGAACTTACTTTCAGATGGAATCATTTAGGTGGAAAATAAAAAGAGTTGTTATGCAACCATTTTCAAGGGATTTGCAGACCCTTACGAAAAAACAGAGTCTCAAAAGCAAGCACTTGTCAGATTTTCTTTGTTGTTCCTGGTGTTAAACTGTAGCCACATTTGTCCACAAAATCTTTAACAGGAAAGGATGAGGAAAGTCTCATAAACTTTCAAAGTGGCCTTGGGACATTAGCTCCTCAGGAATGCTTTCATTGCCCACAGGGAAGGAGATACCAGAGGACATTTTCAAGCTGGTTTTGTGGAAACATATAATCTACAGCATTTATTAGATGATGAGCTTATTTCAGTTGTGACCAATATTCCATTTATTCCAGTCCCTAAGAAACCAGCCAACCCTGCTCCACAGCTGCAGTTGTAATGGATTTTGGGCTCTATTAGGGTAAAAAACCCAAAGCAGTGGTGCTGTCTACAATATTTGAATGGGACACTCCAGGTGTACAATGCTACACTATCAGTGTTTCTACTGCTCTAAAGAGAAACATGGACATCAATTTAACATGGATAGGCTGTGGAAAGAATGTAAATAACGTTTCATTGTACATAACATTCCTCAGTACTCACACCTGAGGTTCTTTTACTTCACCAACATGCTCAACTTTTACTCAGCTCTACCTCCATTCCCTTAGCACCAACCCTGTAGCAAGGAACTTGCCCAACAGCATCACTTCAGCCTGCATCTGTGGACAATGGTGTTCATGCCTTTGAGTGGTTATTACCTTCTCCACTTCCAAATAGGCAGGGGTTGTTTTGGTTGTAGTAAGGAATGAAAAAAAAAAAAAAGTTCTATTTTTTTTCTATATAAAATCAGTGCAAATTTAAAATGAAGCTAAACTATTTCCCCAGCAATACTATAAACCACTAAATTATCACTTAAACGTGGTATTTTTCTGTGTAATACTTACTCCCTGAGAACTTGTAGGCAGTACAAGTACCTCCTCCTCAGCTTTGTTTTCTAAGCAGGACGAGTGAAACTACTGCAGTCAACTTGAGAGATGATGGTTTTCATTCTCTTACTCCTTCTGTTATGACTTTCCCCACCCTCTGGGTTCATTCACATCGAACATTACAGATCATGTGGAGCACCATGTACAACAGGGTTATTACCTCCTTCAATCTCTTGGACTCCTCTTGGCACAAGGAACCCATTCACCTCCTTCTCAGCTAAGTTACCCTGGAAATTCCCATTCACCCTCTTGCCAAACTGTAACCACATCAGCTTTTTCCAAAATGCTCTTCCAGATGATTTTTTTTATTTCTTCTTGCTAGTTCCTTAAGGCATTTTATCCTACAAGACTACATTTGACTTTTACTGCTTTGGTTTAATCATCAAGTTATTCTCATATACCAAATCTTCTTGGCTGTATAATACCTCATGACTTGTGTGGCCAGCAACTTCCATCAGCACAGTGTTGTTTTTTTATTCAAACTCAATGACAATAAATAGTATATTTAACAAAATATACTGAGATTCAGGGAATTTCCCTTGTAGGATGCAAAAAAACCCCAAATCCTCATCTGGTTACACCAAAATAGGACTGCTCCCTAACAAAATGTCAGACCTCGAAGAAAGATAAAATTTACATTTCCAAATCAGATTTTTGAAATCCCTTCATGTTCTCTTCATTGCCTAATCCCCCCTCCCCCTCCACCCCCCCAAAAAAAAAATTCTCTAAAGACAAAAACACTAAAAAAGACTTTGTTTGGTCTCTTTTCACACATCCATCTCTACTAGCCACAGACTTGAGCTTAATCTTGGATTGATGATGTACTGGCAACTACAAACATGCTAAAACATTCTAATTATCCTTCCTATTTCATCAGACCCAGATATGATATACATGCTCCCTGATTTTCCAGGACACATCTATACCAGCTTCTAATGAGATTTAAGAAGCTGACAGAAATGATGGAAGACCTAGGAATATTCAAGCTGTGAATGTATTTATGCTGAAGATTATGAGCTGGCTCCTAACTACAAAATATCTTTCCTCACATGACTGAAATGCCATCATCTCAGATATTCTATTTCACACTGTTTGTCCCATCTTCATTCCTAAAGCAATGACACTTAGCATCGTAATGTTCTCCCTTTCAGGAACACTTGGACAACAAGCATCAGTTCCACTCCAAGGAAACAAAAACTGTTGCTACTGAGGTTTGCAGAAAGGAGACCAGCATGGTCTGGATGTGGACACCATCCAAGAACAGTGGTGGGTCTGAAATAAAATAAAACTAAGAAGTGAGTATTTAGTTCCCTAAGAGAATGGCAAAGTGTGAAGGCACATCTCAGCAAGATTAAGTCAGGTTAAGGAGCAGTACAGGTGAACCAAGGTCAGTGATGCAAAGATGGAAAGAAAGCTGTTTGGTTAGAAGAGTCTCATTGAAGAAAGCAAAACACAGAAGAAATATCTACCTATATGGAATGATATTTACCCCATAAAAAAATGGCAGACACCACGTTATGTTGTTAGAAGACCATTAAAAAAAATTTCTAGCATTTCTTTTATCTATATTTGATTGCAACTGAAAGTGACACATTCCTCTAAAATCTTCAGTATAAACCAAATAACTAGGTATAATCTGAAATAAAAACTTGGAAATTTGATTTCTGGTTCTTCACCGCCTACATAAACACACAGATATCCAGTTCCTGGAGCATTGAAAAGACTTTTAGATAGTGATTTTCTCTATATGTAGGACTTGGTCCTGCAGAAAGCAGCATGATTTTCACAGGTTATATTAGCATAGAAATATTACATCGAAGTGTTCTGGATCTTATTCATCTTTTTAATACCATTTTGGAATCACATGACCTTATATGTCCATGAAAGAGTCATGCTAATGAATAAGAGCCAAACTTGTCTTCAAGAAATTATACCTTCCATTTTAGAATCCTAAAGAAGCACAAAAATGCTGAAGACTAAATATGAATGACAAAGCTACCTAGTGCCTAAGAGTTCAGGATCCTCATTTGTTTTATCTCCTAATGTTATATGCCTCAAAATTATTTAGAATGGAAGCATTTCCTTTACTTTTTCAAATTCAGTTTGCCACCAAAAAAAAAATAAATTAGAATGGAATATTAAAAAATAGTATTGAAGTGTTCTGAATAATTAAAATAAATTGCAGTTTCCAGCTACATATACATCTGCTTTCTGTGATGGCAGGATGTAACCTAGAGCAGAATTTATACATATAAATATATACCAAACCTTAGCACAGCATTTCTGATAAAATATTAGCAAAAACACTTCATCACAGACGTGGTCAAACTGGCAGGCTGTGGAATCTCCATCCTTAAAGACAATCAAAACTCACCTGGACAGGGAACTGAGAAATGAGTTCAATGTAACCTCAAAGCTAGCTCTAATTTGAGTGGTGGCTTAGGCAAGATGACCCCAGGTAGTCCCCAGTAACCTAATTTATTCTGTGACTTTGTCTCCAAGGTCAGCCTTTCCAGGTTAAGGACAGAAGCATCCCAGAACTCTCACGAGTGCAGCTGAAGTTATCACACCCCTGTGATGATCCCTCCTGGGTTTTCTTGCTGTTCTCCTGCCAGGTTCAAAACCAAAGCACACCTCACCCAGCTCCCCCTGGCCTGTGAGCATCCATCCTCTCACACCTCAGAGGGCTGAGGGAGCAGGGACTGGGGCAGTTCTGAAGGGAGCTGCTGTACTTTTGTCTCATTCAGACGTTTGTATCTGTACCGCAAAGGGAGCAGAGGATTCACTTCCACGTTGTGGTTCAAATGGGAGATATGTAGGGGCAGCAGCCAGCAGATCATGACTTTGGATCTAGCTGAGGCATTCACAAGCAAGTATGTGAGATAAGAGACACCTTCAACACAAGATAGGAATGATTGATATTCATAGGATCAAAGGTCTCTTCAGCTTTGCTAGAATTTTTACTTTTTTTTCAGTGTTGAAGGTCTTGTATGCAAGAACACATTTTACTCTTGATTTTGGAAACAACCAACAAATGTCATGATGCTGACAGCTACCTTTCTACAGAGAATATATTTTATCATCGATGTTCTAGAAATTCCATTCGTTTCCATAGATGAAACTAATGAATGAATCTTCATCATCTCCATCATTTCATAGATGAGTCTCATTAGGAAGCAGCTTTAATTTCTGAAGAAAATCATCTACCAATGTGTTAGATGGGGATGGGAAGGAAGAACAGACTCCAGCATGGCCAGGAGCTGGGTTCTGCACTCAGGTCACAACAACCCAAGTTGATTTGCTGTTTTTTAACCCGTCGATGGGCCCACAGCTGCTGACCCACTCCAGCCTGAGGAGCACCACCTGTGATTTCCTCTGGTTCACTGATGTTTCCCTAGAGTTGGTGAACAATCCATGCCCAGCTCTCTGCACCTCCCTGACTTCATTTTTCAGCACTGCAGGTGACTCCCATGGTTTTTAACTCACAACCAGACTGTGGGCTGCAGTGTAACCCCGTAGACATGACTGAGTGAAATTGCTGTGGTTTACTTCAATTTGGACTTCTCATCCAGAGTGCTGAGTAAGAAAACAGCCTTCCAAAATCCAACCATTAATTATTTGCCTTTGGGTCATTCATTTATTTCTGCTAGTTCTGATTTCTTACCTGACTGCCCCAATTAGACTAAATGTTTGTAAATACTGAAATAACCTAATCAAAGTAACATTCCCAGCATCATCTATCCCGCCACTCCAAAGTCTTACTGATTGCCTTGAAAAGCTTATGGAAATAAAGTAGGATGAGGTAAAACAAAGAATACCATGATTTTATCCTTCCTAATGAATTAGTCTTCAGATATTTCCAATGATCCTATTATTTTAATCTGTCACAAGCAAAAAAGATACAAATGCAACTGGCATGGGCCATAGTTTCCTGGCCACAGCATGTGGCCCACTGATGCTTATTTAATTAATGTTTCAAGAAAACAAAAAAAAAATTCTCATTACAAGAGCCAATATTTTGTTTTTCTGTGGAACCCACTCCTTATGAAGTTATTGTGGTGGTGTAAAAGAATTGCAGAAACTGTCTTTGATTCAGGTGCCTGTGCATGCATGCACACAAACACAGTCTGCACTTTCCTTGTCGCTACTGAAGTGTCAGCTTTGGCTTTATTTTATTATCATGGAGGAATATGCTTCTCTGACTTCATCTGACCTTTAAGAGAACTGCCTGCTAATGCTAATAGCACACTGCTGTGTCTGGAGCACACCATGAAAGAGACTGGCTGTTGGATATGCAGCATACTCTCAATCAAGGGAAAACCTTTTTAACTCTGAGCAGTGACAGGCAAACCACTGGAGATTTGAGGTTCTCCTGAGCACACCAACTGGCTGATTTCCCAAACCTTCGCCAAACCTCTTGGTCTTTTAACACAGAAGGAGTCTGGCAAGAAAGATGTGGGAATTTGTGTTTCTTGCTTTGCTGTATTTGGTCGATTCAATATTATTTTTCCATGGGAAGTTTCTGGTCCCTCCCAAGCCTAGCCTGGCTGGAATAGTTGCCCTTCCGTGATGCAGATCATGAACAAAAGGCCTTCACTGGAACAAGAAAGTGTAGAGTTCATAAAAGTGAACAAAAGTGGATTAACTTTAATAAAATGGATATATTTGAGTCCTGACTGAGTGATTTCAATTAAAAATATGTGAGAGACTTCACAGTTACTTCAAAACTAATCTAATCTAGGTTTAGTTCAAGGACTTGGTAAAGATAGAGCCAGTTCTAATTTTATCCAAGCTGATTCACCTATATGTAATGGCTGTCCTACGTGGTCTAATAACACAGTCCTGTGGATCTCACACCAATACTGTGACATAGGTTTCGGGTTTTCCAGACTCTCAAGGAGGTTTTATGCTGACAACCTGGCAGCTTGACCAAGCATCTTACTGGCTCCCATTAAGGGGCAGATATTGTGGAGCTTCCCTAGGACAAACAGTGGGACAGCAGGCAAGCCAGTATGGCCTGCAAGAAAAACAAATTAGCAGCCAGCTCAGAACAAATCTTAGAGCATAAAACAGCTTTACTGTATTAAAGGTAAAGAAAAGAGAGTGAGTGTTAGAACAAAGTAAAGAATTGCAGCACACGTTTCCTGGGAACACCCAGAAGTGGAATTACTATTGACACTATTGTCCATGGAAAGGCAGCAGAAGAAGAATAACTGAAATAGAGTCATAAGAACAGAATAAAGTCAGGACTGTACATTTCAACACCTTTCTTTATGTCCCTCCTCTTTGCTTTAATTGAATTTTAGTTTGGACAAAAAGGAAACTTTTACAGAATTAGAAATCGAGGGGGTTTACCCAGAGAACATCTGCAGCAACATCACCAAACATTCTCCCCCCATCCCTCCCCACCCTCCATATTCTTTGCCAGTGCTTTTTAGCATTGGCAAAGCAGAACTCCTTTGAAAGGCATTGGGGACAATCCTGCATGAGGATTATCACTCACCCAATTATGGTCAAATACCAGTGGTGAATTTTCTGATGTGGGCACTACTGATGATTTATAGAGAGACAATTACTGTAGCAGAGAAACATTTACTAGAAACTGGACTGGGGCCACCAATTCATTTCACACAAGCTACTGAAGCAAGTAAAATGTTGTCTTGTCTCATTTCTAATTTGAGACAATGTTATTTGGTTCCTTTAAATTCGTGTTTCTCATTAGCCTGCTTTGGGTTTAAAAATGCTGCTTACAGATTTTGTGACAATTTATAAGGCTTTTAAGCACTTAGTTTAGTACAGTTCATTGAATAAGGGTTAAAGCAACTGAAACATCATGGTGAAACATCACGGGCCTTTTTCCAAATTTCTTCTTGTTGTTCTTGAGACATTGCAAAACAACAAAAGCAGTTTAATAACACAAATGGTATTGCTTTATTACTGCCTTTCATAATTCTTTCTCACCATTTATATGGGGAACTGCAAAGAAGTCATTTAGTACATAGATGAATGTCCTCTGTCCACAGAGAGTCCTAATGAAACAGCAGCAAAAGAATACACACATAAAATGGAAGCCTATCCTATTCAACACTGAGGCACTGTGTAACACCCCATCTAGACCCAGACAACTGAATCTAGGCATGAAACAAGTCCCTAGGTTCTTATTGCAAGAGCTGGAAACTAATTTTTCTTACAGATGAGGGTATTCTACAGTCTAGAAGAAAAAACAGAGCCCTTACCCACTGCTCTAAGGAGCATCTCTGCAGCTGAGTATGGCATCCATCTTGGGGCTTTGGGAAATTCCAATACACATCTTTACTCCACTTATTTAAGGAGGTGAAGCTTTATTTTTTAAGAGAATGCCTTAGCAAATAGATAGAGAATTATTGCCTCCCAAAGTTTCCTGTTGGAGAGATCTCATTATGTATAAATGATTCACTCACTACAGACCAGGCTTAAATCTCTTCTGTACATGTCCAGTGACTGCCCTAACTGTGGACATGGATTCATCTCTCCTCACCTGTTCCACACTGTAATTAAGCTCACCAAGAATACATCTGGCAGGAAAAAAGCCAGGAATGATTCTGTAGCCTAGTGGTCAGGGCATTTGCTGGGTAGGGAAGCCACCACTTTAAGCTGCTGAGCTGTTTGAGGGCTTGGATCTGAATCCCTGCATGGAGTGAGGGCCCTGGCAGTGGCTGTTTCAGGTTCTGTGTTTTCCCATCTTAACTGTAAATTCCTCTCTGAGACTAACTAGCTTTTCCTGCAGGAGCTGGTAGTGTGCACTGCTATAAAAAGTGACTATTGTGACACAAGCACATGTTCCAGTGTGATTTATGCAATTACATGACTGGAATTGAATTAGAGGACATAATTGCTGGGTTCTCTGTCTTTAAAAATGAGGCTTCTATCAAAAAAATATCACCCACTGCCTTGCTTCCTCCATCTCTGTGTAAACAGGCTACCACAGGAATCTGGATGACTCAAGTGAAGATCTGGCATAAATGAGCAATATGATGGTAAATATGATAATGCCATCTTGGACAAATTTAACCACCTTCCTTCCACACATTTTAACAAGCACACTCTGGTTCCTTATCTTCTTTTTCCTCATGCACTGAGGAGCCCAAAGATGACAGGGAAAAAAAAGGAATAACCAATCCCTCTCTTGTTAAATTCTTTCTCCATTCCATCCAAGTCCAGGACAGCAGGACATTCCAAAGCTAAAGTTTACAACTAAATTAAGGAACATCACTACCCATGTTATATAACATGCAATACATAGCTATGTTCTTTAAATATCTGAAGGTGCTTCCGAAAAAGAACTGCTACTTCAAAGGAAATAAGTAAACATGTAAAGTGTAATATTTTAAAATTTTACCTGGAATGTGACCGTGAACATGAAAAAATGAATTACAAATACATCCTGGCAGTACAGGGTCTGTGCATCAGAGACAGGACAACCCTTGGCTCAGCAAGACATGAGACATGTATTTCTCATTGGATAAGACAGCCAGACTTTAATCCTGAACATTTGATTTCACAGCTGTAAGCATTAAATTTGCTTAAAAGAAATCCTGAACCCCAGTTTGGAGTGCAATGTTTCAGCAAAGTGAGGTAACCAGGTGAGAAAACCCAAACCTCCATTAGGCAAAGGTCAGCCACCATCTGCAAGAATATTTGCAGGTCATCTTTTCTCACTCAAACAGCCAACTTGGTGTGACTCAAGTAACACACCCTTAGTTTATGTTTGTGCTACAGCAACCAGTGCCTGAGGACAGTCTCCCAAGATGTATTGTAACTGCACAAATAGATTTTGTTCCTTGGTGTGACAGTTAAAGAAAGACGACTATGTAGGTGGAAAGACTGCAGGAAAGCAGGAAAATAAGGAAATGCCCAGGGAAGAAGAGCTTATAGTTGTTGGTTGTTCCCCACCCTCATCACAGTTAAGCTTGTTTTTATCATGAAAATTCTGTTTTCAAGCAGTTAAAAGCCAGTCTCATTGAAATCTGTGTGGTTACATCAGTTTACACAGTCTGAGGATCTAGCTCTAAGACTGCTGTTTGTGTGGGATATTTTATTGTAAACTGTTTCACCTTCACAAATAACTCATCACCATAGGAGCCTCATAGGGGCAGAAATGATCTCATCTTACTGGCCATCCATGAGCTGTAATTAAATAACTTATAGTAGGAGTCCTGAGGCCCTGCCTGGTTTTAATTGTGTTTTCATTAGAGCAAGTGTTGTTACTGTGCAAGTGAACTGTGAGTTCTGCAGCGTGGCCTGAGCTGCCTCTGCAGAACCTCTGTGAACTACAAGCTCTGGCTGAGCTATCACACCCTACAGAAACAAAATGCTGCAGCTCGCAATGCACACAGGCCTCTCTAAAGCTGCTTGATTTAAAAGAAAGCAACATCCTTATTGCCTTCTTTTACTTTGCTGCCAAGAGAAATAATCATACGAAGCCAGGGCAAGGGAAAGCAGCCTTATGGCCTTATGCAACAGACAAGTGGCACTTGCAAATCCATTTACAAGTCTCATGATGCTGTTCGAATAATGCAGGCACAATATCCTTCCTTACAGAGTAAAAGAATTTTTTAAAAGATGGTACCAGAACAATGTACCTTCCAACTGAAACCTGGCAAAGAAAGCAAGCAGTCTGCACATAAGGCCCAGGCTATGCAGTTTTGGTTTAACATCTGCTGCAAGAGTAGCTTTCTCCCCAAAGCCACTGCAATTATTAATATTGAGAAAATAGGATTATTGTCTGAACAGCACAAAGATGAAAAACTATTTGTATCTGCTTATTTAGAAAACATTCATTTCCTCTTGATACACATAGGAAGAGCAACTTTGGGAAAGTGATTTTTTTGGAGTAGTCTTTTTATTTCTTTCCCTCCCTGCAGAGGATCTGCAATTTTAAAATTTTTTTTTAAGTGACAGAGAGCACACAAACTTGCATCTTCCCACCACATGCATGGGAAGGATTTCCAAGCAATTAAATTCAAGGAGTCCAAATCATAATATTAGAATAATAAAGACTGATCTGGAGGGCTGCCTGCCACAGGAAGCTTGCCCTGAAGTACATAAAATCAGCTATTGCCATTACATACAAAGGTAAGAGTCTCTCAGGCTGTTTTTATTTCATACCCTAGCTACAAGGAAATGGAAAACACTTCAAAGGGAAAGTGGATGAAAATACTGGCCCTGATGATGGTTGCTAGGCACCAAGCAATGCAGAGAGGACTACTACTGGCTAAGCTTCAAGCAGATTTAGATATTGTTCTAATGAACATAGAGTGTCATTAAAAACCAAGGTCTGGTTTTAACAATTTTGGCCAGAAGGCTGAAAAAGGAAAATAGTTTCATCTTAGCCTTGAAAGGCAGATACAATACCCAGACAGGTAAACTCAGCGACAGCTGAAACACAGCTCAGCATCCTGAGTTCCCAAGGAAAGGAAGATTAAACTGCATTCAAGACTCCTCCTGAGCTTAAGTTCAGTGGTTCACTTGCAAAGCACCTACAACAGGGTGGGAATCCAAATCCCAACTCATGCTTGCCAGTGAGCACAGCCCCCAAAAGGGACATTCCTGTGTGCCAAGTTGTACCACACCAGGCCATGTCTGTGTGCCAGGGAGCTGCAATGCCTGGGAGTTCACCTGGCACAAGCCCAGGGTAACATGTACCTCTCTGTGCTTGCTGCTAAACACAGCACAGAGACACAAGGACCTGTAAAATTATCTAGGCTGGAAGGGACCTCTGGAGGTAATCCAACCCAATCCAGGCTCTGGGCTCAATGCAGACAAAGCTGACTTCAGGTCTTCAAACAATTCTGTCCTAAAATAGATTCAGTTTCTGAGCCTTCACAGTTTGGGGAGAGGGGGTTCTTTCCCTTTTTTTTTTCAAGTCCAGGTCTTTGATCAAAGTTGTTTTTGTGGATATATGATGTTTCCTCACCCTTATCTGCCATTTGTCTTCATGCTTTAGATCTAAAAACTGACTGGAAATCAAATAATATCCTTAGTCATTCCAGATTTTGAAACATAGATATTAACTTCTCAGGTTTTGTCTATCTGTTCAAAATGCTTATTTTGGACATAGTTTGATTCTGCTGCTCTCATTTTCTCGTTATATTCTGATTATTACTGCAGGTACTTAAATAAAAGCAAATTTAAAAAAAAGCCTGCAAATTGCCATCACTCCAATCCAAAAAACTCCAAACAATCCTGTGCAAGTCAAGGAGAACATGAAACTACATCAAACTACAAATACACCCAGAGACATAACTCCATTCCAGAAATTTCATTTTCATGAGGCCATACTAAACTTCTCTATTAAAAATTGTTTTAATGAACAATTTCCTCAATATTTTCTGCAAAAGAAATTTCTTTAGGTCATCTGATATTAGAAGCAGAAGTCTCTGAATGTTCAGTTATCTTACATCACCTCTTCAGAGCATTTTAATTTTTTGTGCTTATCTTACCATCTTTTAAAAAAATATTATTTTGAGATTGCGTCATAAATTGTGCTCCAATCTACTAATGGTGTTTGGACAGAATTTCCACTTTTTAAAAGTTTATTGGGCTCTAATGAATTAGTTCTTTTCCATTATTTATTATGTCAAACTTAATACCTTTATTTTGTTGTTCAATTTACTCTTGTAGCAAAATGCACATAAATGGCTTTATCCAGTATAATTTTATAGTTTTTCTCTTTTTTCCATCGAACTTTCAACCATATTTGAACTATTTTTCTTCAAGTCTCGTAAATGAAACCATGTAAATTCGTCTCAAAACACTTCTGCTAACAAATTATAGCTCCCACACTTAAAAGTAGAGTTACTTCTAGCCTTCTATGGAGAGGATTGGGCTATGAATTTCAGCCATTATAAACTGGTAAAAAATACCATCATTCTATGAAATAGTTATCTGCCTGCTATCTCCAGCTCTTCAGCTGAAAGTCTCTGAAATCTCTGCTGCAATTCTTTGATCCAGACTGCAGCAGAATCAGCCCAGGAAATAGAAATTTAAATTGACTTTAACCTATTATCATACAGGAGTTTTCATTTTTTAGCTTCTGGCATGTTGTGCCATACTGCTGCTGGTATTACCTGCATTCCCTGATATTTGTTACAAAAAGCAAGAGTTTGTCAAGCAACTGCTTGAAGTTGGCATTCTATGCCTATTCCTCAGCATCTAAAGCAGGAGTTTAAATCTCAAAAGTGCTGAGCATGCTGCTTCTGCTTGAGTTTTCAGAACAAAGAATCAAAGCCATCGAAATTCTTAATTTTTTCCTTAAGCAAGTGTGGCTTTCAAAGTTTATTTGACATGATTTCTTTTCTTGTTCATGATACAGCTAGAAAATTTAACAGGTGAAGCAGAAAAGCCTGACTAAATAAATAAAAAGCTTTTATATCAATACTGGAATTCATTGCCAAATTCCCCATACATGGACACAAAAATAGCTTTAGTCTCCCTTTTTGGTCTTAGCACTAGTGCACTGCCAAGGGTTTCTCAAGAATACAAATTTTGACATTCCAGATCAAAGACAACAATATGCAGCCTACTAAATTTCAAACACAACCACAGGATCAAAGTTTTGCCACCCTGATACATTAAAAAAGAAAATTAAAAGGAGAATAATCAAAATTATCCTACAAACTGATATCCAATACAGCCAGATCACTGCTCTGGTCAGTTAATCTACATTGGGTGGTGGCCAGTTTCTAACATTTCATAGAAAAGCACAAAGTCTCCATCACACCCTTGGACAAGGTAAGAAATTTGTGACCACGTGGAAAGCACAGAGATAAGGAACTTCACTGACTCCCATGGGTAGTGGGACCTCCTGTGTCAAAGTCTGTTGTGTAATTAGACTATGATAATCATCAATTTCCTTCATTGGGATCCAGATACCACAGTGTTTTATCAGAAGTCCTGCAAAATAACATCTTTATAAGCATTTCAGGGATTTCTGTGCACAGTTATGTGTGAATAAAACAAAAACACTAGTGTTACTAGCAAATATGTTTACCCTTGGTACAATCACATACCATAAAGTTTATGAAAAACAGAATGAAGGTAAATCATGTTCAAGGTCTTCTTCCTTGTCCTGGCACAAACTAGAAGCTGCCCCCAGTCAATAAGTTAATTTTACCTAATGTAGCTGGAGGAGTGTCAGGCCTGTCAAGGAGATAGAGGTGGTCACATCTCTCCTCTGCCAGCTGCACAGCTCTTCCAAATCACTTGTCATGCACAAAGAAAAGATGCAAGAGTCTGTCTTAATCCACTGCAGTGTCAGACCACAAAGTCTTCAAGACTGTGACTCATTGCAATGACTGAAGTTGAATTATTACACTACTTGAATTGAATCACCCTGGATCTAGAAGAAAACTCTCCTTTTCCACCCTGGTGCTAAACCCACGTTTCATGCCATGTAAATCTGTAACAACAAATCTCCCTCCAAGATTCAGACTTGAGGGATGGGGATGAAAAATGTAATGTCTCTATCTCAGCTTGCTTTAAGAGGTCAAGGAAGGCAGGAGAAAGCAGAGCTGCAAAGGCCACAAAATAAGGGTACAACTTATCATTATTCCATTTCAAATTGCTAGTTAAAAAGCTTTTTTTCTAGTTTGTTTGTTTTTTTAGCAAAGTTATCATAACCCATAATTCTTTAAAACTGTGGTTCATTCAATCTAGAATGGTTATCCATCTGTAGAGTATCTAAAAGCAACAAGAGAACAGAGTCCTTAAGCCTATTGTTCCTTCTCTCTAGTCTAGTTGCCTGGTTTACTTCATACACCATGAAATTGGAAACTTTCTGTAAATTATAGAACATAACACTTTGGCCACAGGCTCAAACCAACGACCCAAAAATTCATTTCAATGTACTGGGCTACATCCATGATCCTTTAAGGTATGTCAGTTCTCAAACAATAAATCACAAAACCAAAGGAGGTTTGGGCACAAGGAGAACCTAAACACAGAATATAAGCAGAAATGTTACAGAAAGGGGACTGGTTAATTACAGGGGGAATTTTCTTTCCTTCCAATCCTCAGTGAGCCAGAACGGGCCTAAATACCCAGGTTCTGAACACTTGCCAGCAATGCAACAGAGTCATGACATTTATTCCAGGCAGAGGGGAAAATGTGTGTAAAGATGGCAAAATCCCACTTTATGAGATTATTTTTTTGGTTTAGTTTGTTTTAAATTTACATTGTCCTCTTCTGAATTTTTCTTTTGTCTTATATTCATTAGATACAGGTGAAAACATAGCTATCATAGTTCAGAGCATCTTTCATACAGCATTAAAAAAAAAAAAATCCAGTGACATTTTTATGTTCTCAAATGCTTTGTTTAGAGGCAGTGGTACTTTATTGATATGCAAGAAGTAACAAGACACCTCTTCTTCCAGTTGTACTATATCAGAAAAAATACTTTTAAAAACATATTAACTTCAGTTTTACACTGACGGATACAGTGCTATGACAGAGTAATTGTAAACCCTCTCCTTCTGTGTTGGTAAATTTACACAGCTTAAGCAACTGAAAATGTTCTGTAACCTCACGCATTCTTAAAAATAGGCTTGTAAAGCAGTAATTACTGTGATATCTGCCACTTGCTTTGATACATGTCTCTGGCTCCAAGATAGCTCTTGATACGCAGATAATCTCGCTCAGATAACAGCTTGTATTGGCAGATAAATTCTCTGCTCACATTTGTGAAAAGGAACCTAGCACTTGGAGAAAACTGCTCAAGTCACACAGGACTGCCTCTGCCAAGCTGAGAGATTTGGGGCAGGGATCAGGTTTTATTCTCTGCAATGCTTTTAGCACAAAGGGGTCGGGCCTAGCTCTGAGCCTTGGAGCAGCTGTGGCTCTTCAAATAATTTCCATGTGGTCTGATGGCAGGATGGCACTGATGCCTTGAGTTTAGATTTCATATTTTCCAGATTCTGTGCTGCATTAGTGTGTAACTCTGAACTGCACAGAAAGTGTTAGCAAGTTCTCCTCACAGTTTAGTCAGACAGAACAATCCTTGTCCAGCCTGAACCACTGTTACAGCTTCAGGCCCAAAAATGTGTAAACAACAGTGAATTGAAGAGAGCAAACGGGGAGGATGAGACTTCATAACCTGGAGCTGTAATTGGACAATTAACCCCAATATGTAATGAACCAAAACTTATAAAAGTGTGAAAACTCTTGACTCGAGGTCTGTCTTGGGTCCATCTTGATTCCATCTTGGGCAGAGCCATGGCCGGGCTCTTGTACTGCCCAAGGTGGATCCTTTGAAGGCCTTTTATTAAATCCCTTCTTTATTGCTCTGACACTGTCTAGCCTCTGTTCCAGGCAGCCTCTTTAGGCATCAGCACACACAGCTCTGTCTGTGAATGCTCCAGCTGCTGAGGCAAATGTTCTCTGCTGCCCCAGCGTTATTTCACTCAGGAGAGCAAGACCAAGATGGCAAGCCTCACTTCAACCTGTATCCAAGATATTCTCAGCAGGATACACAAAACACTTCAGCAATCAGCTCTGGCCCACTGAAATCCACTCCTTCAATTCTGAAAGCCTGCTACTGCTGTTCTGAACAGGGATGGCCAAGGACCCCCCTCCACCCTCCTGAGTGCCCTCACAGGCACTTCCAGAACACTGATCCATGGGCAGAACTCACATTTTGCCAGCCACAAAACGTTCATATCAATAATGAAGGGACATAGAACCTCTCAGAGCATCAACATAATGTAAAAACAATGAACTGATTCACAATTGTTAACAGTTCCAAAATCCTTATCCTCACATTCTCCTGCTCGTGTTGTTTGATATAGTTCCATGCTGCTTAAGAATATCAGAAAAATATTAATAAAAGAAGCTTCCTTCTCTTTTCCAAAAAAGTTATTTCAAGAAACAAGCAAACAATTTTACTGATAATGACTACTTATCTGATAATGACATAATTTAATTTGGAGAGAAATATAGAAATGTTTACTTCTCCAGTTTTAAATTAGTCTTTTAAAAAGTGTCTATCAGTGATAACACATAGAGCCTTCTCAGAGCCCATAGTGCTATTCACATAATTTAGGTCACATATATTTTTATTGGATTTATTTGTGCTGGTTGAATTAGGCCTATCAGCCTGAGTCACTTACCGGAAAGTTTCAACTCAAGGATTTTTATAACCCTTTTATAACTCCTTTGTCCTATGTACTATAAGTCTTTTCGAAAGTGTATAATTAGTGTTCCTAATAGAACTGAACTGCTTTTCATAGAATCACTATATTAGCTATTACTAAAATGACAAAGGCTTTGTCATGATACATACACTTATAATTTACAAGTGCAGAATATTGTAACCCCTCACAGATTACACTTCTATGGGTTCTGTGACCTTCTCATGACATTGGTAAAACTGTTCTCTTTAAGGAGTGTCAGACAGGAATTGGTACCTGTCCTAAGTCCAAGTACTTAACTCTGGAGTGAAAGTAAACATAGAGAAACAACAAACATATCACTCATTTCCTTATTAGCTGTGACTGGACAATTGTTTTCACATGACAGTTCTATTCTTAGACAAGTTGTGAAATTAGGAATGATATAACAAGAAAGGTTCTGGTCAGACTTCTAGGCCACAAAAAAGAAAAAAAGAAAAAAGAAAAGAAAAAATTAAAAGCATCTCCATCAACATTTTCACAGAGATTTAGGTAAAGTGCAAGAAGTGAATGTAGTGACCTGAAGAACCCTCTTAATCCAGTGGGATGTGTTCCTGTATTGCTGTCCTATTTTGAATGTGAGCTTTCCCAGAAGGTCTGTGATCCAGAAGGTGGCCTTTGGTGGAGTGCCATCCTCCACTTCTGCTGATACAGAGGTGCAATGGCCAGTTGGAAGCCAAGTAGATCCAATCACAGATTAGGTAACAGCAGATTTGCTTGCCCATCTTAAGAAATTCCCAACTGCAATTCCAAGTTGCACTAGAGTATTCTAACATCCTCAGGAAATGAGCAGCAACCGATAGCAGTCCATAAAACCTTATCAACAAAAGATAAATTTAACAGCAAAATTTTACAGTGGCATGTGTACAGAGAAAAATATCTCCATTTGCAAATGCATCAGTGTCTGGATTCTAATAGCACCCTGCTGATATATTAGCCAGCCAAAAAAAGTCTCAGGTTATTTTTACCGGCTTTCAGGATAGTTTTGCTGAACGGTCTTCCTAGAAAATCTGAGAATTGCCAAAAAACTGATGCAAAACCAGCAGGATATTTTCCAACATCAAGAGTCAGCACCCAGACAACACTAGAGACTGACCTAGATGGCACAGAGCTCATCCCAGGCTGGTTCCTGGGCCCAGAGAAATTCCCTTCCATAG
>VYXF01007591.1:163431-189383 GCA_013397295.1 Polioptila caerulea | reverse complement strand
CAGAAAAATATTAATAAAAGAAGCTTCCTTCTCTTTTCCAAAAAAGTTATTTCAAGAAACAAGCAAACAATTTTACTGATAATGACTACTTATCTGATAATGACATAATTTAATTTGGAGAGAAATATAGAAATGTTTACTTCTCCAGTTTTAAATTAGTCTTTTAAAAAGTGTCTATCAGTGATAACACATAGAGCCTTCTCAGAGCCCATAGTGCTATTCACATAATTTAGGTCACATATATTTTTATTGGATTTATTTGTGCTGGTTGAATTAGGCCTATCAGCCTGAGTCACTTACCGGAAAGTTTCAACTCAAGGATTTTTATAACCCTTTTATAACTCCTTTGTCCTATGTACTATAAGTCTTTTCGAAAGTGTATAATTAGTGTTCCTAATAGAACTGAACTGCTTTTCATAGAATCACTATATTAGCTATTACTAAAATGACAAAGGCTTTGTCATGATACATACACTTATAATTTACAAGTGCAGAATATTGTAACCCCTCACAGATTACACTTCTATGGGTTCTGTGACCTTCTCATGACATTGGTAAAACTGTTCTCTTTAAGGAGTGTCAGACAGGAATTGGTACCTGTCCTAAGTCCAAGTACTTAACTCTGGAGTGAAAGTAAACATAGAGAAACAACAAACATATCACTCATTTCCTTATTAGCTGTGACTGGACAACTGTTTTCACATGACAGTTCTATTCTTAGACAAGTTGTGAAATTAGGAATGATATAACAAGAAAGGTTCTGGTCAGACTTCTAGGCCACAAAAAAGAAAAAAAGAAAAAAGAAAAGAAAAAATTAAAAGCATCTCCATCAACATTTTCACAGAGATTTAGGTAAAGTGCAAGAAGTGAATGTGGTGACCTGAAGAACCATTATGGAACCCTCTTAATCCAGTGGGATGTGTTCCTGTATTGCTGTCCTATTTTGAATGTGAGCTTTCCCAGAAGGTGGCCTTTGGTAATCATCCTCCACTTCTGCTGATACAGAGGGCACAATGGCCAGTTGGAAGCCAAGTAGATCCANAAAAAAGAAAAGAAAAAATTAAAAGCATCTCCATCAACATTTTCACAGAGATTTATTTATGTTCCAAGAAGTGAATGTGGTGACCTGAAGAACCATTATGGAACCCTCTTAATCCAGTGGGATGTGTTCCTGTATTGCTGTCCTATTTTGAATGTGAGCTTTCCCAGAAGGTGGCCTTTGGTAATCATCCTCCACTTCTGCTGATACAGAGGGCACAATGGCCAGTTGGAAGCCAAGTAGATCCAATCACAGATTAGGTAACAGCAGATTTGCTTGCCCATCTTAAGAAATTCCCAACTGCAATTCCAAGTTGCACTAGAGTATTCTAACATCCTCAGGAAATGAGCAGCAACCGATAGCAGTCCATAAAACCTTATCAACAAAAGATAAATTTAACAGCAAAATTTTACAGTGGCATGTGTACAGAGAAAAATATCTCCATTTGCAAATGCATCAGTGTCTGGATTCTAATAGCACCCTGCTGATATATTAGCCAGCCAAAAAAAGTCTCAGGTTATTTTTACCGGCTTTCAGGATAGTTTTGCTGAACGGTCTTCCTAGAAAATCTGAGAATTGCCAAAAAACTGATGCAAAACCAGCAGGATATTTTCCAACATCAAGAGTCAGCACCCAGACAACACTAGAGACTGACCTAGATGGCACAGAGCTCATCCCAGGCTGGTTCCTGGGCCCAGAGAAATTCCCTTCCATAGCTAACAGAGAGGGTGAAAGCAGCCCCCTCAAAGTTCTGCCATACCCAGCTTTGGATGGGTTCCAGTAGGATCTCTGCACAGCTGGCAGACTGGCTAGACCACCCTGCAAAAATATCAAACTGATGCTGTGCTTGCTCTGCACAGAAGGACTGAAAGGGAAGCAGGTGCCTGGTTAAAGTAGGGTAGGGACCCCTGTGTGACCAGAGCTGGCACTTGTTGATGCTGTGTGTGAGCACTGAGCACAACTTGTTCTCCTAAGCTGTCTCCTAAGCAAGTTCCCCAGTCAGGAACTTTATTGGAAAGACTGAGAGGATTCTGTTCAAGCAAGGTTTCTGAGGCCTTAGAGGGATCCTTTTTTTTTTCAGATATCTGGGACACTTATATCTGGATTCAAAGTGGCTGGGGAATTGATGAAAATAGGGACAGTATCTAGACCATGCTGCTAGGTCTGTTTTCCTTGGAGAGAGGCTGAAATGTCTTGGGTCCTGCCATCTCCTTTATAGTCCTTGTATGCCACTCTCCACTAAAAGCTCCTTGAAATAAAGCTACTGAAGGACAGACACCACGAGTATCACAAAGTGTCACAAGTCTAATGCTGAATTGTCAGCTTCTTTGTGAACCTGCATCACCAAGACTAAAGCAGGGTTCACAGTGCCACTTCACAGATTTCCAATTTCTCTTGCTTAACTGCAGTGTGAAAACAAAATTAAATTTAAAGATACATGTTTTGAATATAGGGCTATGTCACAAATGAACAAACCAACAGTGACATTATCTGCCTCCCTTCCCCTTAATTTCTATCTGAGATGGCCACCTCAGCTTAATATCACTCTTTTAAGTTTTTGTACCTTTCTGAGAAGAATTTTTGTTGAATATTCTTTTACAATTACTAAACTCCCCAAAGAAATACTTCCTTTTTAAACAAGAAGACCACTTTTACAATGCATTACAGCATCCTGAAAGATTCAGGAAAGCACAGAATTTAGTTTTTCTCTTGGAAATGCCAAGTTAATATACATATGACCAGCATTAACACATGGGTAATATGCAGATGTGATTGGCAGGAATCTCTGGTGCGTTTGGTTTACAAGGTGTGGCTGTGATGACCAGCCTAATTAAAAACTTACTGAGAGGGACTTAAAGGCACCAGAATTCTCCCATGTGAAGGGATGCAGAAGCAGAAAATTCCCTGTAAAGAGTTTTACGAGTCACAATCATATTTAGTTTCCCAAATTCACTCAGATCTTAGTCCACAAAACATATGAAGCCAAACTTTATTACCGGCAAAATCAGCAATTTGAGATAAAAGAGCATTTTCAGGTGTCTGTCTGAGTTTGGCAGTTCCTAGATTACTGTCTCAGGGAGAACATCTCAGCTGACAGCCTTGAACCTTCCTCTTTCCTCAGATTTAATTACAATAACCAGCCACAAATCTTTAGCTTCAGTTACAATTACCTTCTCTTAAACCAAACAAAAAGGCCAGGCTGGACAGGCCTTTGAGCAACAGGGTCTGGTGCAAAGTGTCCCTGTCCATCACAGGGGCATTTGAACTCGAGGATCTTTAAGGTCCCTTCCAACCCAAAAAACTTTTCTTCTATAAAAGTCAAGGACTGCTGACTTTAAAAAACAGATATCCAAAATACTCTGGTACCTTTCCTTTCCTTCCCCTCCTTGCCAGCTGAAGGTTGGCCGCAAAGCCATAAATCAAAAAGTGTTGAACTCTTTTTGTATTTTGAACCCCAAAGTTCTGGTTTCCAAGTTCTCCCACCTCTCTAAAAAAGATTTTATCTAACTCAAAGTGTGCTTCCAGGAGTGACCCAAGTCAAAAGCCAAAGGGAGATCAATGACAGGACAGGCTTGCACCTCTCCTTCATCCTTCTCCCACTCCCCAATTATTTCCAGCTCAGGGGCTTTCCTCAGCTGGATGCAGTTTATCTAATTATTAATCCTTATTGGATCTGTCTTCCAAATTCTTGTTCCACTCTCCCTAGGAGTTAATGTAAACTTTCTGTGTTTTTATACAGCAGTAACACTTCAGACTAAACCTCTTACTTGTTCCTGAAGTAATCTCACGGGGAAGAGTACGAAGAATGAGTCATTCCTGTCTCCTGACTCAACTTTTGTCCGGGAATGCTATTTTCCTGTGAGGCTACAGGGAATAGGTGGGAACTACTGCTCCTTGCATAAGTCAGTCATTCAGCTCCCAAGTGCAAAACTTCATTTTAATAAGCTACCAAAACAAAGGTTTTACTGAAAGTCGTAAAAGGCTGCTCAAAGATGGAAGCTGACCAACACACAAAGTGTACAGGCTTCTCCAATTCACTGAAAGCAGACTGGAAAATGAACTTTTGCTCATTGAAACAAAACATCACCAAGCAGCAAGAAAAAACCTACTAAGAACTCAGCCTATGTATCAGCAGTTCAGGGTAAAATGATTTAACAAATTACTTTTGCTGTCACAGGATTATGAGTATTTCAACAACAACAACAACAAGAATTATTTAGGTTGAGAAAGACTCAACAACCATCATATCTGCAAAATACCACAGACTCTATAATCTAAAACAAAGCTAGGAGGTTTGTTTTTGACAGAAAACGATGAGGCAATGAGCAGATTTTAATTTCTAAGTAAATAACATCCATGTGAGAATACAATGTTTTGCTTTGCTCCTGCCTCTCTTCTCCCTGTTCCAGCTCTCAGTGATGGAAGCACAGACAAGTATAAATCACTACAGCCATCAAGGCAAAACTGGCCCTGAGAGTCTGGCATCATGCCCAGGATTTTACTCACTCCGTGACAAGTGGTTTTCTCTTCAGCTCAGATTTGTCCAGCCTCATCAATAAATACCTCAAGCATGGTCATCTCATGGACATGATGAGATTAGATTCCAAAACATTTAGGGCTGTGTACAGTATTTCACTATTGTAAAGAAAATGGCAAATATCCTGCAAATATCCTGAAGCAGGAACAATTTCTTTTCCTTACATAAAATGTCTGAACAAGTTGTTGTTCAATCCTTGATAGCCAGGCATAATATGAGGGCTTTTAAAAAATTTACTCAGTGCTTTTTCTGTGCATTATTCTATGAGCCATTTTCTGCTCAGTGTCTACTTTATAATCATCACCCCTTTACTCACTTGTGTATGATGTGAGAGAACATGTTCTTATCTGTGTCTTAGCAAGGAAGATCTGGATTTGCTTAGAAGCTTTCAGACCTTGCTTTTCTGAATCAGACCACAGGGATCTAAAATAACAGGTTTTAATAGGGCAAGCAAATAAAACAGACTCAAAGCTCACAATCAGTCTCTTGCTCTGTAGCCCAATTAAAGCATATTTACTGATAGCAGAAGAGAATGGCTACATAATCACTTGTGAGCAGTACAGGGCTGCAGCAGGAACGATGGAGAGAAGATGGAGAGACATGACAGGAGTAGCCAAACAGCAGAGGAAACACAAGGTTTTGTTTGCAAGCTGCTCAAGTGACAATCACTCACCCACTGGGATCAACCTGCATGTTTCCAATTTTGCTGAAGCAGGGCAGGCTTAAGTGTATTTATCAGAGAATTGGGAGCTATTGAACAATCAGTCTCAGCACAGCCAAAAGCAAAGGCCTGAGCTCGGGATCAAGGAATGCAGGTCAAGCTTGTCAAACTGTTCTTACACATTGGAGAGAAAGTTTCTCAGAGTGGCTTCCAGATCATGTCCAAGGTCAACTGAACGCAAGCAGCAGGGCACAGCTTTTGGATAACATGGCTAATAAGATTCCAGGATGCCCAATGAGTTATTAACTTCTTTGCTGTGCCAGTGACAGCAAAATGGGGAGCTTTGTCTACCTCCAATGGCCATCCTTCAAACATGATGCTGATGAGTGTGAGAACAAAAGCAATGATCACCATCAGGATATAATGAGGACATAAAAAAAAGTTACAGCCCTCTTAATACAATCAAGAATAACCTGTCAGAATTTACATAGAGTTGAGAATACATTTTCATTCTCACTGTAAATTTGTAGAGCAGTATGGGAATGTACGGAGGAAAATGCCCTCTATATTTTTTCAGGTTACATCATCCTTTAACATCTTTCAGTTAGAAGTGAGGTTGTTTTTACCAGTACATTATAAACATCTTCCCTTTTCTTGATAAAGCAGTTATAGCATGAATTTATATGACCAGCAGAAAGCAACACTAGAGGCTTGAAATCATCACCTCCCACTTTAAAATATACTCTGATCTATGGAATTTGCCTAAAACTTGGAATTTGTGTTCACCTCTGGGTCCTGCCATGGTCTAGTTCATTTGGTCTCTCCCTAGTCCCACAGGGTCAGACATACTTTTGAGAGGTCATAGGCCACTTTATTTTAAGCAGTTCAATGAAAAAGGAATAATTTTCAGCTCCCTATGGATTTTCATGCTTTCAAAAGGTCAAAGGCTGTGCAGAGCCCAGTTTGCCTTCTGGGCTGGAACAGTAAAGACACATCAGTTCCTGTAGCCAGAGGCACCCAGAGCAGCGCTGATGCCGCTGAACGGAGCTGTGCTCAGATCTCTCCACACATGCATCGATTAGAGGCAGGTTTGATCACTCTGCTGATCAAAGCTGAAACGGGGCCCAAGGGAGAGCAGTGCAAGGCCTCACCTGCTCTCTTGTAAAGGCAGAACAGAGCAGGTTTCTGTCCTGCACAGAGTGCTGAGAGGGCCTGCTGCCCACCCCAGGGAGACAGGAGGGGAGGCGCAAGGCAGAGGGAGAGGCTCCCCTCCTGCACACAAGGCAAGGGAGCAGCTCCAGCCTGGTGCCTGTCCCCTGAACTTCTGAGTCAGTACCACTGGGTACTTCTGGAAAAAGTCTGGGAATGACAGGGAAAAGACCTTGCTCTGACAATTACACAGCCTCTCAGTGAGAGCAAGGCTGTGACTTGCTGTGAGCATCACCCAGAAACATCCATAACCCTCTCCCACAGGAACAGCTCAGAAGTGGAGCCCAGCAAAGGTAGAACCATGCTCTTCATCAGTTCTGCTTCAATGTATTGGTTCAATAGAGGCATTTAAAAAAAAAAAATAAAATAAACCAAAGCCCAAGGCATAATGAAGAACCAGTGATATGAAAATCCTATTTGGGAAATTACTATTCATTTAAGAATTGTTTGCATTCAGTGAAACTTTTCTTTGTATATTATTAAAGAGCAACAGTGGACACACAAACTGGCAGATGGGTCTGGTTCAGGTCTGGGTGATGGAAGGAGGGAATGAACTACAGACAGCTCTGTTTTAAACACACTCCTTAAACTCACATCAGAGCCCAACAGTGCTAGCTGTGTACCGTGGAAAATTACCTGAGTAACCAACATGAACTGAGGGAAACCCATGAGCAGCAGCCTGAACACAAGCTGTGATCCCTCTCAGCCTCCTTTTTCAATACATATTGAAATGTGAAAGCAAAGGTAAACATTTCCAAAGGGAACTCTCAGCCAGGACTGAATTTATTTCAAGAGCTGTTTACCAGAAATATTCCCAGGGTTGTATCAGCAGTTACTTCTCTCAAATACCACACGGCTCCTGCTCTTTGAACTGCTCTGTCCCTCATATTGCCATATCCTCTGTGCAAGGATTGCTAAGTGCAAGCTCAAGATTTAGCAGAATTAGACCTTGTGAAAGTTACAAATGCGTTTCTGCATTTAATTTTTTCCTCCTCCTTTACTTTCACTCTGTAAGATTTCAGTACAGAAAAAAACCTCAAAAATACTCAAACATTATCATTTACATGGACTCTGAAAGGTTGAAACACTCAGCTTTGCTTGAGCTGCTTCTTCCTTTTTCCCCAATGAGCTTTCAAATACTTGCATGCAACAGCCTGATGTGTCAAAAGGAAAACAAAGTAACAGTGCTGGTTTTATCCTAGGGACAATGAAATCAGAGACCACGTTGATCTGGACATTAATATTTATATCTAATATTTTAAAAAAAGAGGCTGAAATTGGAATGCAATTTTTAAGCATGTAAAATATAGTAAACACTTAATTTGAGTAAGTAAAGGCCAATGCTGGAATATGAACTGTTATAAACAAGAATTTATTTATTTATGTTGGGGGAAAGAATCACACCCCTGAGATGGATAAAAATTGTGTAATTGTCAAGTGAGAAGTAGGATACAATGAAAACATCAAATAAGAAGATCTATTAAAAAGACAGAGGCTTAATTCAGAGCTAAAATGTTATTCAGGTTGAATAAGGGAAGAAGATTGACTTATGACAATTAGTATACAAGTTGTTGGGGTGAAAGGACATTTATCACATTTTTGCTGGTCCATATCAATGCAATATAAGTTGTAAACCACAGCTGCACATCCAGCCCAGACATCTCCATGTGGATCCAGATTTTACCTACTGCAGTCCCTACTTGGACATCCAGCACTGGATTTTACAGAAAACCTCAGGTGAACTCCAGTATCACCACATAGCTGCACATGATTATTCAGTATTTGCACAAGCAAATGCCCAGTTAGGTTCTTGGACTCAGGAAGAACCTGAGGCATTTAAGAGAAGAAGGAAGCTGGAATTCCTCTATTTCCTTCCTTTTGTTGCAAGGATAGCAGTGATTTTAAAGAGCAGAGGCAGCAGATTTCCTTGTTCTACAGCAAAATAATCCTTAACAATTAAATGTTCCAATACCTGCCACCACAGTGACTCCAACCCTGGGTGTGTTCGAGACCTTCCTTTGTCATTGTTGTGATTTAGCCACCACTATAGGAGCTGTGCATTCCCTTTGAGGGTATTTCAGTTCAAATTTTTCATCTCAGCCAACTGCTCTTGAAGGGCATTGATGTGCCTTTTGTACAGATTCAGGCATTATCTTGATGACCCTAATGAGGAGAAGCTGTTTGTTTGGGTTTTTTTAAATACAAGTTTAGATTGTGAAACAATTATGCAACGAGATCTTTAAAAAAAATCTTTTGTGACCACATGTTTGCCTGCACAATCTCATCTAAACAGGGATTCTTGTTTAAAAGTGACTCAGACAATAAGGCCACACAAGGATAACAGCACTGTAAGTGGTTTTCAATGGATAAAAATAATAATAATAAAATTACATGCAAGTTCTGCTTTTGTGTGAGGTTTTATATTTGAGGGCATGTAATAGAACTGCAACATTTTAAAACGTCCACATAAAAAGCATTCACCCCACTTCAGATCAAAGAGTCATAGTAAAAGATTAAGCACATTTATTGCTAAGTAGAAAAACATTTCAACACACCAGATGAAGATAACCACAAGCAAAAGACATTTGCTTCAGTTTCTAATATAAGCTACCTAAATATAAATTTTACAAGCAACAGACAATGGCAAACCAGCAGAAGATGATCAATTCAGAAATCCCATGCTCCCCACCAGTGCAAGTTTAACAGGACAGCCTGGAAAACAGCTGGAGGGAAGCACACCCATCCCATTTCCACTCTGGAAAGCTGCTGCTGTGGGAGCTGGGCATCTCACCCATGCATTGCCAAATGTAGCACACAGGGCTAGAGGTGCTGACACCCCTGTTAGGGAGACTGGAAAGGAACTGTACCAGCAGCAGCCCCAGGAAGGCAGCAGCTTGCAAAGGTGCTCCTCTGGCTGCTCAGTGTTCAAGCTCTGGATGGGTGAGCTCAGTACAAGCACCAACATCAATTTACACTGTGTGTCCATCAAACTTTACAGCTGTACACCACCAAAGGGCCTCCACTGAGCAAAATATGCATTCCTTGGTGTCAGAAATCATAAGCTGTTCAGGTTGTAGCCAAAGTCAGGGAAACTCTACTGCTCAAAGATGGTCCAGCTCCCTTGCCTAGGCTTAGGTGAAACAGAACTTGCTGAGGGTGTCTGCAGGAGACAGCCTGCTGAGCCAACCTTCCAGCATCTGCCAGAAATGCAACACACTGCAAAGACATTAAGGAATATTTCCTGCTGCTTGCTGGAAGTCTTTCCCTAACCAGTGGTCTCTCAACATCATATTCTTGATCAAGAAGCATCTTTTGCTAAGTACAGGCTTATCATGGGAATTGTACAAGCAGGAAAAGAAATTTCATCCTGTGAGGTTACAGACAACATCAATTATATACAGTCCAGCATTTCTTGAAGGTGAAATCCAAGAATGGTCTCATCTTGCTTTGAGGCTGTCTGTCATTCAGCCAGGAGGACTGAAGAGCTGCTGTGACATACAGACCCTCATGTTTTAGGAGTTAGAAAGCATAGGAGAAAATAGGAACTGTCCTCAAGAAGAACAGCCAGTCAAAACTCTGACAAACATAAAAAAACATTCTTCCCTTTAGGCAATTCTGCCCCTTGGCAAGCAGCACATCCATTATAGCTTCTAAGGGAGCTATGAAAAGTTCTTGAGGTTTTTTCTAGTTTGAACAAGTACATTGAGCATTGTCTTTAGAGTCAATGGTTTTGTACATGGCAGCACACCCGATGTTCCAGCAATTGTTTGTCCATGGCATGCTCTGAATTAGAGGATGCTTTCTGGTGACAGTCAAACTCCAGTGAAGTCAATGGGAAGCTTACCTGACTTAAACCCCCAGAATGTGGTATAATACAAACTATACATTAAGGGATTTAAAGGTGATTTGTGATACGCTCAATTGAATTTGTAGATTTTCTAGATGCTTATTTCCTTCCTAATGTCATTAAAAGATTTTGAAGAGTTCATGAGCAGAAGTCAAACATCCCAAAGACTTATAGAAGGGTAAGGATACTTGTATCAAAAAGGACAATACAAAAATCTCCTGTAATTTTGAAAATTTCCACTGCTTTTAAAAGTCTGTTACTTTTGGGGTGGCAGGAATTAGACTACAGTGAAAACATCACTGCTTAAATACTCTTATTTGACCTGCTCTTAACCTCCTCAACAGGTAGAAAAAGTGGTAAAAATCCAAATGAAACACACACAAAAATCCTACACTGAACCTGAGGTTTGATAAACAAGAATAATTACCACCTGAGAAAAACCCCAACTAACACACTTGTTAAGATTTAGAAAGCCTACACATAAAGAAAGGGAAAACGGTAATCAGAGCTGTCTACAAAAATGGGATAAATGGTTTAATGTTTGGACTGCAAACTTGCCATCAATCAGAACCAAAACATACAGCTAAAATTTTGAAATCACTTACAGAGAAACATACAACCTACAGATTTCTAGTTACTCTTTTCACAGAGTTGGATTAGGTTGTGCAATAGTTTCTCATTCTCTGCATTCACAACTTACAGTCCTACTGCAAGTGCATATGAGTGCCCATGTCTGCTGCTGGTGTTCAGACATCGTGGGCAAGAACACTGAATGCAAAAGGCTCAGGCTTGGAGACCAATGTGCAGAGATAAAGCTAAAATAAGGAGATAGAATGTGCACTGGGATTAATTACTTGGTTACAGAGGCCAGATCTAGGAAAAGAAAGGGAATTCAAGAGTAAAATTAACAAGAGAAGTGGTCAGGAAGCTGAGTAAGCAGAGCACTGAGGTCAAATGAGAAAACAGGTGGGAAACATGAAACTGCTGTGGAAGGGAGACTGCAGTTAGGAGGAAAATGGAAAAGGGACAGGTCTGGTAGAATGTTCACAGCAACAAGGAGAACTATTTGCAAGGATTATGAATTTAGAAAGCAAAAAAAAAAAAAAAAACACAAATGGGGGGACACAGCCATGAGAGATCTCAGATCCCATAAAGAGATGACAAACAACAACAAGCACAGATTGGATGAGGACTCTGGGGCCACTGGTACAAAGAGAAACTGGGATGTGGTTGGGACTCTGAACCCAACAATTTTGTTCCTGCCAGTAATGCATATGTCAGTCTCTGCTTTACCAGTTTCATCTTCACAAAGGCTAGGAAATGACACGACTATGTTAAAAAACCTCAAAAAACCCTACTTTTTACATTTCTCTCTTAGTTAGTGACTACTATCTTGGGCGTGATTGCTAGGGGTTTACTTCTTTCCTTACAGTCTTTTCTACAGCATTTCTTGTAGTGGTGTGATGGAAAAATTGAGATGGCAACTTCTCCAGCTTGCCAATACCAGGAGCAGCACACAAGCTGAATGCTTCTTCTTCCACCCCATTCTCTGCTGCTAGGGATGCTGAGTATCACCCTGTCAGAAGCAAGGTTTCTGAGAACTTTGGGAAACATTGAGCCTAAATTCCATTATATCCAGCCTCCTCAGAATCACACAGTGATTCACAATCTTTCTGGAAGAAACCCTCAAGGATTTTTTGGCACAATTTCCTTTCTTCTCATCCTGATTCCAGTCCCTTTCCAGCCGCCTCAGCATCGTTCTTCCAGCTTCTGCCTCTCAGTCCTCTTTCCTCAAACACTTCTGTGTGAGCTCCCCCCCAGCTGCAGCAGTGCTGGCATCAGGCCCAAGGTAATAAACCTATTTATTAGCTCAGTGTGCACTCTGTCCCTCACCCCTGATGCTGGCATCTCTCATTCCTGCACTCACTGTCTAGCTGGGAACTGGCACACAGGAGGGGGAGAGAGGTGATACAACAGAACCAAAAGCTTTTTTGCAGTGTTCTTCCTCACCCAGAAAAGCCATCCTTTTTTTTTTTCCTGACCCCTCATCCCCCACTTTGCTGTCTAACACTTTCTGATTTCACACAGGAAAAATTGAGCCTGTTCCCTGTTGTGACTCTAGAATTCCCTGATACAAAAAGTGCTGAGGTTTGTTATGCCAATATATAGAAATTTAACAGGTAGTCACATCCACAGCTTATTGTGTCAGTCTCCTAAAAATGCCAGAAAAAAAAAATTTGAACAACTTTCTTGTTTTTAATACAGAAATCCCCTGCTCTGCAGGGTACTCCTGTAATGACCAGGAAATAAAGCAGCCATATTTCCTGAAAGCCAAGCCCCCTTTCCACAGGCAGACACAAACATTAGCTGGCACGAGAACTGACAAGCAAGCAGAAATCCCACCTTTGTTTTCACAGGGTCCTATCTGAGATTTAACAAATTAGTCCAAAGGTGACATCCCATTATAAGCTCACATATAAACACAAGAGATCTTTCTTTATGTTTAGTGTGCAACAGGATTTTGTCCTGTAAGGACAAGGAAGGGAAAGCAGAACTATCAAAACAACAGAAGGAAGATTTCCCTGCTCTTTATCCAAAGCATAAACAACCAACAGAGTTGCCTTCCCTGGAACGTGTTGTAAACCTTGGTCTTAACCTCATTATGTTATCACCATGCTGTGACACTGACCAGGCTTGTGCCATTTGCAGTTGCCAGTAAAGTGACAGAAGCATTTTCCTCTCAGCTTCCTATCTGAGGCAGTCTGTAGTTTTATTCCTAAATGTGTGTTATCTCTGTCCTAATGCATAATTGCAGGGATAACAAGCAGAAAGCCTCAGTATCAGCCACAGCCTCTGGTGCAGGCTGACTTTAATTCCCCTCAAACCAGCTCCAATTTTTCTGATTGCATTAAAACACAACTGTTCTTCGTGCAGGGTTACACATGCTTACTTTATTTGTAAATTTAAAGTGAGTCTCAGCAAGTTGATTAATACAGAAAAAAAGAAAAAAAAAGAAGCACCTAACACCTACAACTGCCCTCCATTTGTGTAAGCTCAATAGTTTTCCAATACTTTCCAGTAACAGTAGTTTTCCCATTACTTTTGTAGTAACACTGCAAAAGTAACACATAAAAACTGCTGAAGCCAATTTCAAGCATTTTTTATGAGTACTTTATACTATTCTGGCATATTTCTTAAAGCCAGTGACAAAGACACTGCAGTGGGCATAAAAATAGGAAATTTGGGGTTTAAGATAAACGTTCATTTCAAAACTGAAAGGGCTTCACAGTCCAAGTTACCATTCCTAGACTTGAGAAAAAAGGCCTGAAGATTTATAGTAATTATTATTATAGGAGATAGGTTGCAGAGAAACAGGCAGAATATCCAGGTGTTGTTAAACCTGAACTTGTAATACACAACAGCTATTCACAATTCCTGGCTAATGGCAAAGGGAAGGAATTATTTACTGGCTTCTTCTGTATCTAGTTTCAATGCTCATCACTGAGGCACCACATCAAACAGGTCCTGCAGCTAAAGACAAATGGAGACAGGGAAGAAGTTACTGGTTTAGTTCAGGTGCAAGGGGAAGGCCCACAGCACTGCATGTGCCCTGTGTGACCAATGGCTGGCCATGTGTGAAATTCACACAGAGAAATTGTTTGTCAAAGCATTATTTAGGCATTTTTCTACTTTTACAGAGAGAAGGACAGAAGGCACTCATAATCCAGGATTCCTTTCTCTTCCCTCACCATCCCCTCTTCCATCAGCTTCTTGAAGGCAATTGACTGAATTTTAACCTCAGTCACCATGGAAAACTTTATTTGAAAAGTTACGATGACACTTTGGAGGAGGAATTCTCAGAGCCCAAGGCAAATCTGGCAGCTTATTGAAAAGGCGTTATGGCACTTCCAGAGCTTGTAAAAGTTACTGCCCATCGTGTTTCCTGTAGATAGTTTCTTGTATCTCAAGAAGTTCAAGATGTCTTAGGAAACCAAGGATGTAGAAGTTTCTGTGGTAGCTTTAACCCTAAAACAGCTAAATTCCAACATGAAAATGAATCAAGAGCTCTGGGCAGCTGGGAAAACTCTGTATGCAGTCACCTTCCTGCACAGCACACACATCTGTGCATGACCCACACTGCACACAAAAACTCCTTGCCTGTGTCACGTTGCAGCCTTTGCAGCCCTTGACTTCGTGGCTACAAAATAAATCTGATTGTGAAACAGATGCTCGTAGGTAGAAAAAATTCACAGATGAAGTGAGCATACAAGCTTTTACAGAAATGTATTATTAACCCCAGCTTCTTTCCAGTCTCTTCCATGCACAGTTTCACTCTTTGACAGTAAGGTCCCACTCTTGTACAGTTCCTGCCTGATGGAATAACTTTTCTTTAACTTTCATCTACTCTTTCATTCCAGTCCAAAACACAACTAACACATTTATTCACCCTTATCTCACCCATGTTCCCCCTCTTCCCCTCCCTTTTGCCCAGGACTTTACTCTCAGAATGCAGCAGATGCTGAATACTCAGATACTGTTCCTCAATAGCAGTGCATACATGCCAAGGGATAAGTGTGTAAACTGAGAAAACAGCAACAAAACACACAGAACCCAACAACAGCAAACACAGACTGACAGGAGATCACAGCCTACTGAGCAGTCAGTAGGTTTGATCTGTAATGTAGAGGAGTCTTGACTTCATGACTATCCCATTTTCCAGTTTTAATTATTTTTTCCATTAAGACACAAAGAACAAAGTAGAGTCAAGCAGATTACTCATTTAACTTTCTTCTTCCCCTACTTCTGTGAAACAGCTATTTAGGTAAATTAACAATTCCTCCTCATCCTCAAGGCTGTAACATTTCTGAACTTTCATGAGATGATAACTCTTGCTTGGCTAGGGTTTTTAAAACTCTACCAGCAAATAACACAAGTGCTTTTATAGACGTTCTAAATGATGCAGAAGATGTCTTGGAAAACAGATGCAGAATGGAAACTCAAGTCACATATTTCTCGATAGCAGAAGAGTTTCAATACATCTCATTCAATTACAAACATCCAGCCTGGTTTCAGCCAGCAGCCTCCTCACTGCATTGAGGCAAATATCCTCAACCCAATTAAACTCAAAACAAATTGTGAGTCCTCTAACCTTCAAATCTGCTTCATTTTCCTCTTTGAACCCTGCAAGAACATGCAAAGAACATACCTGTTTTCCTCACCAGGAGATCAACTGAACCTGTTGTTTATTAAATAAAATACAGTAAATTTGGAGAGGTGCCCTATGAAGTTTTTAAATATGCACACCACAACTCATCATTGTTAAACACTAGGTCACACTAGCAAAGAACAGCCAAAGAGACACGAGACCAACTCCTGTGTCCTGTACATTTAGAGAGTGGTTAACAATCACTTACTCCCTCCTGCTTCTCTTTTTGTACCTCTTGAAGGAGTTACAGTGCAAATGCACCACACCACAAGTGTTTTACTGCCTTTTTTTTTTTTTTTTTTTTTTTAAGCATAGAAGTATTGTTTCAGCAATTCCTGAAGTTTGCAACGTGTTTTCTAAAACTTCAAGAGAGATTTAATCAGATGACTGACTTCCAAGAGCAGCATGAATCTTTTTAATTAGAGTGTCTGTCAGCCAACCCAGTTGTCGCTACTTTAGAAGTATGGGTTTTGTTTTCCTCCACTGTTGCTCTAAAATTTCTTAATTCTCAATAAATTTTATTCAGGAAATAGCATCCCTGCTCGTAAACTCTGGGAGTAAGTTTTCATCCTGATTCAACCCGACAAGTAGGAGATTTATTCACATATTTGAGAAGGAAAAATAATGGTTTCTGCTAATTCAGTGAACTGTGTTCCAGAGCTGGTTTGTGTTTTGCCCTTACTGAATAGAATTCTTTGCTATGGCTTCATGCTAAGCCAAAAGTAAACACTCTTCCTTTTTATATGGACAGCTCCATGCCAAAGCACCAACACTGGCATCAGGGGTGACACAAGAAAAACTATATTCCCCAAACAACAGGAAATTATTTTTAAAAATCCAAAAATAAAAAAAAAAAAGATAAATTAAAAACCACCAAACCAAACAAAAAACCCCAACCCCACAAATACTGTTCAGCAAAATCAATGCATGTGTCTGAAATGCAAGCATTTGTCATCAATCACTTGAGGGGAGGACAGTACCAACTTCACAATGGCACACAGTAAAACAAAATGCAGCAGACAATCCCTGATTAAAAGATATCTCCAAAAACCCTGCAGATTAAATTTTACCAAGCGCTTTTTGCAGCATGCTGAAATTTATCAACCTAAATATCACATACAGCACCTGTGCAACTTTTTGGAACATTCTTCTCTAAAACCAGCTCCACTGAAACATGTAGTAAAATGAACTGACAAGACATAGCAGTCAAAATCAATTTTTATGATGTTCTAATCTTTGGTGGATATATTTACATTCCCTACCTTCACAAGTCTCCACAATCACTTTTCAAAAGGACTTTCAAAGTAGCAAAACTAAAAACCATCGAGGACTTACCAGATTGGAATTGGTGGCATTGGAATCATCTTCTGGAAAGGGGATATAGATAGCTAAGGCCACACAATTGGCAAAAATAGTCAGTAAAATAATTATTTCAAATGGTCTGAGGAATGGAGTTAAGGAAATTTTTCCAAATTGAGCACACAAAAAGAAATTAAAAAAAAGATTTAAAAGAATTCCATTTAAATAAAGCATTCCAAGCCCCTTATATTCTGAAAAGAAACATATGCCTTTTTAAGTGCTTTTAGGAGCTCTCAGCCAAAAATCTTCCTAATATGTCAAAAGCAGTGTAGGCCAGTCGCGTGCCAGAGTAAATACAGATTTCTTCAAAGTTTTTTCTTCTTTTACTTATTTAGATTGCATTTTCCCAATTTCCTTCGAGTGTGGCTGCACTAGTTTTCAGAAGAGAAACCTGTACTATAATGACTGCCTAAAGATAAAAATCTTTTTAGGATGATTTTTTCTGTGTTGTTTTCATCTGCATTTTTATAGAGTCTCTAATAATTTTAACAGAATTTTTGGGGTTTTATTTCTTTTGTTGTTGCTGCTGTATTTTCACCCCCCTTTCTCAGTTTCTCTCTCATATCTTGGAGTTAAATGTGAGAGCTCAAGCAATACATGCATACATGGTTAGATGTTTTAAAAAGGATACATTTTGTTAAGGCAAAAAAAAGTCTTTGTCCAAAATGTGTTTACACTGCACATTGCCATGTATACTTGTTTTGCTTAAAAATTATTTGAGGGAGTATTTCTTTTTCTCTTATTTGCATTTCAGTTGGCATCAGGGGGAACACAAATGTCCCTGCACAGTATATCAGGGACAGAAGGGAGCTGAGAGCCCCTTCTGACAGAGAAACCCTTCACAGGCATTTCACCCTTGCATCAGCTTTGTTAGGGAAGAGAAAAACCAAATGTTTGGAACGTTCAACAAAGAAATCCTGCCCAAGCTCAGTGCCCCCCTGACTGCCCACTGGAACCCAAGGGCATTTTTCTACTGCCCAGTCTCCTGGCACTGCACTTTATCTGCTTCCATGGTCTGCTTTGCCTCAGTTGCTGTGAAGTGTCTCCAAAGTCAGCGTACAGACCAGGTTTATGGTCTGTCTGCATTCACTCTCCTGCAAGAATATCCTGGAGGCAACTTCTGGGATAACTCCCCAGTGCTCTGGGGGGGAGTGAGGAGCAGGAGAGAACAGGGAGAATGCCAGGCATAACCTGTGCCACAGAGTGCATTTGAGCATGGCTTTATCTACCATGGGACTGCCAAATGTCAGCACAGCACGTGGGATTCTGGTCAGCACACTGCTGTTCTCAGCGGGCTCGAGCAGAAAGAACAGGAGATCTTTTAATGTTAAGCTGAGCTGCAAGATAGACACAAATTCCAGGCACTTGGCTTGCTGTTTATACTCACATACATTCTACATTTCACATATGGAAGAGTCAGAGGGTTCCAGACTCACCAGACTACTGTGCTTAAGCCTCTGAACAAAAGGAGATAAATGGTACCACAGGGGCAGAGGAGGGGTCAGGACAGGAAGACTTCATGAGAAATCAGTAAGACTTCTCAGGTATGTACTACCCCAGGCTGTTTGTATAATGTTTACTGCTTAAAGACCTGGATTTCCATAGGCTTTCATTTTCTTCATCACTTCCTCCCCTCCAATTTTTTTTTGTTTTGGCAGAATTATTATCCATTAATTTATCACTGTTTACACATATTTTCTTTTATTTGTATTCTCTTTTAATTCTGTAAACATTAAACACTGTAAAATCTACAAATACACTGCACAAAAGGCAGAAAATTAAATACACAGCTACATTTTTGCAAAATAAGGTAATTACTTCATTTCACTTTTTCTTGAATGTAATTGCTCATTCAGGCTCTTAACACTGTAACATTTGGGTAAGAAAGACCACTGAAGTCCTATTTGATAATTGTTTAATATGCTTAAACTTTAGCAGTACAACAAATTAGGCTAAGCCTTTCTCAGTAATTTTTAGCAAGTAGGAAACTCAGAATTTAACTAAATCTTGTCACAACCCTTTGATATTGCTCGTTTTCATTGAAGTGTTTCATGTTTACAAACTCTAGATGTCCAATGAGAGGTTCTGATGGAAAAAAAATTACTTCCATCAACTCACTTAAAACCAAACAGACCCCCAAACTGCAAGCTTAAGCATCTTTGTATTGCTTTAATTGCCCTGTTTGGTCATCCTTGATCTCAGCAGTGCTGGTTTACAACACCTCACTCCCATCATTTACTGCTGATCTTATTCATCCATCAAATGGCAGTCTGAAGACATGTGGTTACTGGGGAGGTGCTAAGTAAACCAATATTCAGTTTTATCCTGTTAGTCATCACCCATCATCTTAGGCTTAAACTATCAGACTTCTGTCAGAAACAATAAAAAGTAGCAAATTTAGTCAGGGGATTAAAAATTAGCATCTGAAGAAGAAAGGAACAGGCAGGCAGGTAGTTTAAGGACATTAAAGGATTGACAGGAGCATTTTTAACAAGTTCTTCATCTGAAAAGTATGTCCATGTCAGCAATACCTAATATACTCATTTTCTGTTTTCATCCAACATCCCATGAGACACCCAAAGGAATATTATCACATTGTCTTAAATGCCTTAATTCATTTTTTTATCATATTAACTACTGCCAAGTTCTGTAGTGCCTTTCCTTGACTTGCTTATCTATCCCTCAAAACATTTTTTTTCTTTTGTATTTCCTGAAGAACCAAATTAGCCTTGTGATTACTGTTCAGGGTTAATCCTGGTTTCTCTTTGAGGATGCAAAGGAGGCATGCCTCATTTCAGTCTGAGTTTCACACCAAAGACTCAAATTCCAGCTTGCACTGATCAGACTTGGATGACTAAAAGGGCTTTGCTCTTTGCACACAATAAAGCAATGATCAAACTCTCCCTGGCTTTCCAGGGAAGCAGCACCGACCCCTTCACTGCAGTTCAGTGTCAGTGGTTATCATCCATCATCTGTGACACCATCTGTCTCTTGTTCAGACTCCTAGATCTGGCTCTGCACTGCATTTGGACATGTTACTTTAACTGTATTGCTTATGCCCTTTTTCTAGATAACCATTATCCCTTACTGTACATTATTGAGCCTTATGAGTCTCACCAGAATTCCAATATAATTACTAATTCTCAGCCAAGTCTCAGGGAATTACTGCATACCTTTGGTAAGGTTAAAACCTTCTCCTTTTGCCCCATTCTTCTCCCCACACTGTAGAAAGTGTGATGTCATGTGTTTAACAAAAAAGGGGACCATTCAAAGTACCAGAGCTTTGGACTGGTGACACCTCTAAAAAAACCAATAAAAATTTAAAAAGGGAAAGACAGCATCTGTTATCAATCCCATAGAGTCAGTTCAGTTCTGACCTCAGATACCTTGAATATCTCCCACTCATTTCAGCCTGGCCTATTCCTTTATCATTCAAGCTTCTAGTGGTTTCTCACACCAGGGTAGAGCTAAGCTTTCAATTCTAATCCTCTTTCCTGACATGCCCCCCTTCAGCATAAATCACCTCAGCTAAGACATCAAAAATTGTTCCTGTACTTTAAGTTCCCAGTGGTGTCTTTCACTGAATCACAGAATCACTGGGTTGGAAGAGACCTCCAAGATCACCAAGTCCAACCCATGCCCTGACACCTCAGCTAGACCATGGCACCAAGTGCCACATCCAGTCTCATTTTAAACACATCCAGGGATGGTGACTCCACCACCTCCCCAGGCAGAACATTCCAGCACTCTATAATTCTTTCCATGAAAAACTTTTTCCTAATCCAGCCTATATTTCCCTTGACCCAGCTTGAGACTGTGTCCTCTCGTTCTGTCAGTGCTGCCTGGAGAAGGAGACCAACCCCCACTTGAGCACAGCCCCCTTTCAGGGTCTGTAGAGAGTGATAAGGTCACCCCTGAGTCTCCTTTTCTCCAGGCTAAACACCCCCAGCTCCCTCAGCTGTTCCTCACAGGGTTTGTGTTCCCAGCCCCTCACCAGCCTTGCTGCCTCCTCTGGATGCGCCCAAGCGTCTCCACGTCCTTCCCAAACTGAGAGGCCCAGAACTGGACACTTTCAACCCAAGGCACTGATGTCCCCCCCAGCCACGAGCAGCAGCTGCCGTGCACAAAGGCCTGCTGGCTGTGCCCAAAGGATATTTCCATTCGACGATGCTGATGCAGGCCCTCCGGATGGGATTCTTCAGCGTGAGGCACAGCAGCGCCCGGGGAGGACGGGTGGCTGTGGTGGTTCCCTGTTTCTTCTGCTTGCCATACTGCTGCCGTTTCCTCTGCGTGGAGCTGGCCGTGGAGATGGTGGCGTTGCCAGCACTGCCCATCAGCTTGGCTTGCCTGGCAGCATCGATGGCAGCCTGCCAGGACAGAGCTGCCCCCGGCGTGGGGATGTGCTCTGGGGCAAGCCCTGCAGCTGCATTGGCATTCATGTTGGCATGAGCTGGGCGGGGACTCCCATAGTTGGAACCTGTGGAGAGGAAAAAAAATTAAAAATAAAATGCTAATGTTTTGAAAAACCTTCAGCGTAGAGTATTGTAGGTAACTCCAATTCTTCATTGTGAAGTAATACTACTGTGCAATCCTTTGTCTTGCAAGAGACTCCCAACAAAAACTGATGGATGCTGAGCTGTTAGGAGTGCCTCCAGTCAATGCAGTCTCCAAAGAGTCACAGAAAAGAAAGTATCCTTTCTTTCTCTTTTTTACCCACACATTTTGCAGGTTGGACTGTTTGAAAGCTCAAAAGGTGAGGCTAGTCCCCACCACCTTGTCACTCAGGCACGCAGCACTATGCTGTCTGGTATGTGGCAAAGGACACAAATGAAATTTTCAAGTCCTGTCAAAAAAATCTTCATGCTTCTTCAAGATTACCTCAAGGTAAGGTGAAATTTTACCAATAAGCTTAATTCTCCCTGCAAATAGCACATATATATATATATACAGGTCTAAGAAGAGCCTGAGCAGAAGGTCCAGTGAAGCAGAAACCAGGAAGGCACAGCTCATGGCTTTTGTGTTCTGTATGTTCCTGTGCAGAGAGTTTAGGCCAACCATACGTTCAGAAATTGTAAACTAATTCCATATCCTGATAAACTGATAGACGAGCTACTGAATCAATGGAGAAAGTTCTTTTAAAAGCATAAATTAATAAGAATGCTAAAACCCAGCTGTCCCAAGTTTTGCAGCTTCTTTAGCCAAAAGTGAGGAAGTACATGCGTTTGCCCAATCATAATAATGGAATATACACATCAGGTGACGTGTGGCTGATGCTGAGAAGGTCTTAGCAGTACAAAAAATAAAGTCACTCTTTGAAGCTTGTGCAGTTGTTCCAGTGTTTTAGTAAAGACAGCTAAGTCACCTGTGCCTCTTCAATGAGGCTTTTCCAGTGACCCAAATCAAAACCTCAATTACTTCAAGAGGAGACAGTCCTGAAATTTCAAATCAGACTGCTTTTCTCTTTGGACTATGTTTCAGTTGGGTTCTGCAAGAACTTGTGAAAAGATTAACTGAATTTTAGCCCAGACATTTACAGAAGAAAACGTAAGCCTGCTAAAAAAGCACAGCATAGACTCTACACAAAGTCCCCACAGCAAACCTTGATTAAGAAGGATGCCTTGTTTAGGTGTGTCCTGTACCACAGTTAGGAGACTGTTTAACTTGTTGTGGACTCGTGAGTTTGCCTGTGGCCCATAATTTGAGGCACAGGTAAAAGGAGGCCTGAGTGGTCTACAGATCTTATTCCTTCACAGTTCAGCTTCAAACCCCTGCCCACGGCTGAGACTGGTGCTTCCATGTACACCTGAGCAGAAACAATGCTTCAGAAAAAGGGCAGTCACAGGGGACAGAGAGTGGGAATCCTGTCAAGGAGTTAGATCACCTCTTTCAAAGCAAGATCAAAGCCTCCTGTTGACCATGTTCCACTTTAGATTAGTGTAAAAATATGGTGTTATTAAATAAGGCTGATGGGCTCCCATAGACTGTTAGACAAAGCAAAGGGAAGACCACTTGTAACACTGCTTCATTTACAATATCAGATGAAAGAAATTTAAAACCAGGGACTTGGCAAGCTCTTCTTGAATGGAAATAATTACTCAAGATGCGTATTTCATAGCTGGATGTGCAGGGCCAAGGCATCACAGCACTGACTGCACTACAAATGAATTAAAGCAGGTGGAATAAACACAATTACATTGACACACAGAAAGCATTCAAGATTTGTAAATCCATCTCACTGAATCACAAGGAAGGACATGATAGAGTCAGATGTTATTTTATGTCAGGCATTGCCATAAGATTTTCAGGCTGTTACAGTGTCATTGCAGAGCAGGGAAATCCAGAGCTTGTCTCTGCTCTGAAAATCCTCCTAGCTGCAAACCAGCCAAAGGAAGCTGATGAGTAATGTGACTCTGATATGTGAAAGGGAAAGCTGAAAGAAGCAAGCAATGGGAAATGGTTAATTCACATCCCTCAGATTTTGAAGATGAAGAAAAAGAGCTTTCAGAATCCTACAGGCTAAGCAGATTTCCTCGATGAAGCAGGCAATCAAGTGGCAGACAAACTTACTTTTCCAAGGCTAAGCAAAATTGTACACAGCACTACTCATGGGATACGTATTTATTTTCAGACTAGTTCCAGATGCAGTTTTTCTCTTAGCATCTATTTGACCTTCCTAGCCTGAGGCATGCTGGAAAGGAAAAATAAATGGAAAATCATGCTAATTATTCTCCAACTCCAGCTCTTCTTTAATACTGACCCATTAGAGTGGAGAAGAAAGATGTGTGTTTTCCAGTAAAAGCAAACTTGCTGATCTCTCTCCACAGTGTTCTTATCATGCTGACTACACCATGTGCTCCTGTAAACAAACAGCTGCTCCTTCTTAATGAAGACTTTTCTACAATTTGGGAATGTGTCAAGTTTCATCCTTATTCCTTCTTATTAGTTAGGTTCCACACGAGGATTCAAGTCCAAGCATTTTGACTTTGATGTGCCAGCAAAGTTGAGGATCCAACTTTTGGTGGTTTCATTTGTTTTGCTCCTAATATGATCAGCAGCCCCATAACAAAGTGCTTTGTCTCAAAATAATTTCAAATGATGAGTCAGTAATGACAGATTTATATTAACAAATATTACAAATATTGATTACTGATAAGGATCTGTCTGTTTTATGAAGCTCAGAGGCTGCAGACAGTATCTGTAGTAAATGACTAATGGCAGTGATAAAAGGCTTGTTCTAGAGGTACTTTATAGAAATAGCTTGAATAAAAGAGTGAGGCTCCCACAGCTACATTCAAGAACTGAGCAAAATATTTTCAAAGAAAACAGGCAAAGTTTCAGGGAGAATGGAATTCCACCCTATAATCTAAATGCTTTGGGTTAATTCCTGGGAAGTAAGGAGAACACAGTTCCTATTGAACTCGTGAGGCACCATGCTGAAATTTCACCTACAGCACTCATTTCTCCCCCACCACAAAACCTTGCTGCAACCTGAGAGCTGCAGTCACTGGATTTGGGTTTTTTTCTTTTTGCAGCGTAGCAATGAAATACTCCACTCAATTTCCCTGCTACAAATAAAGTTTCATGCTCCCAAATACACAATTATTAAGCTGCACATTGACCAGAACCAGGAAATGGAGATTCAGCCCCCACTCAAACGCAATCATTCACTAAGCACTGTGATCCAGAGCATCATCACCCTGCTAATCCCCACCACCCTTCAGCAAGAATTTGTGCTGTTGCCTGTCCAGCTGGTGCACAAAATTCTGTTCTCTCAAGCCCTTCTGTGCTACGGATCATGAGTTTAAGCATCTGAATATAATTAAACAGAAAAGTCCATGTCTGTGAACAAGCTTGATTACAGAGTCTTTGGAAAAGACTTTCACTTCTGAAAAAAACACAGATTGGCAGGACCAAAACAGGGGCAGAAACAACAGGAACACAGGTCTCAGAAATCAGAGCTAAGGGTAGTTACAAAAGTACCAGGTGAGTTTGCTCTACAACGGGAAATGAACCACGTTGAATGAAGTACCTGATGCTGGAAGCTTACAGTTATATCACCAAAATTGTCGTCACCAAAAACACTATTAAAATACACAGTGATGACCATTTTAAGTGGTATCTGAATTCTAATGCCCTCTGTCACATCACCTATTAATTACCTCCAAAAGGCATCATAAAAAAACCCCAACTATGCAGTGACCACTTGATACAAGACATGGGCAAGTTAATGACACAGTGGAATCACAGCTTTGAGGGGGTGTGACTTCATCTAGTGAGCCCTAGATTTATTTTAGAGGAATTTGTGCTTAGATTGATTATTTGAATAAAAATAGACCGATCCTGATGTGGAGTGTAATTATTTTTTCTTTTTTCCCCCCACCACTTTAAAAACAGCAGAATGCTGAAATTGCACACCCTGAAACTGCTCCAGTGCCAAGTTTGCCTCCAAAGCAGAGGAGACCTGGGTACAGTAAAGGTGAGATTGGTGAACTCAGTGTCTCAGTCTCAGAATGAACGCAAGCAGGAAGAAGGGAAGTGGTCACATTGCTAAGATCATGTGTGAGACCAGTTCAAGCACACAGGAAAAATGTTACAAAATATTGAAGTGAGAGATCTCAAAATAGGAAGCACCGAGAACAACACAAAAAAAAAAAAAAAGTCAGGGTATGAGATCATCTACTAATCATCTGTTAATGAGGAAGAATGTGGAAAACATTGATCCATTACCCAATGGAAAAAGAGAGCATTTGCTATCTAATTCCAAGAAGGATTAAGTATTACATTATATTTTTGCATCAATTTTTACTAAAAAAAAAAAAAATCCATCAAGAGCTGATGACCAGCACAAATAAACCCCAAACCAAAGCAGGTATTGCTTCCAACTGTTCAAGGGAAAAAACTGGATCATGCCCATGTTACTCTAGCACTGCACCCTAGAATGTTCTAGAATATTTAAAGAACTTTCTGAAGTCATCTCAAAGCTTTTGGTTGCTGTCTTGGACTCCTGGAAGACTGGAGAGATCTCAGGGGACTCAGAACTGGTAAGTAGAATCCCCAGTTAAAAAAAAAAAAAAAAAAAAAAAGAAGAAGGAA
>VYXF01007591.1:139543-155561 GCA_013397295.1 Polioptila caerulea | reverse complement strand
AGATAAAATACAGATTTATATACATTTTTCTATGTTATTTATATATTTATATAACTATTTAAATATTTATGGGTTATATATTTATATATAAATAAATCTCTAATTTTCTGAGGTACCTACTACATGATCCCCAGTGAAAGCCAGACATTAGCACATACATGCAAAACAGGCTCTTAAAAACCATTTGTTGCTTTCCAGAAAGGCAGAAATTTATTTTAAGCTGCATTTACCTAATTTTAGATTATGCATGCAATATCCTAATAAATTAAAGATGCACTCCCTTCTTGAAATGCAGGCAGTTTCAAAGGAAAAGGTATTATGAAATGCTTCAGTGTCAAAACTGACTTTTATTTCAGCTATTAATTTTAGTGTTCTAAAAACTACACTTTTCTATTTTTAAAATATTATATTTTTTATCTTCTCCTGCTGCTTGGAACTATACCAACAAAACATCACCAAAACCAACTGAAGAGGAAAGTTTTGTAACAAACTATTCAAAAAGTTCAATCAAATCCTAAGAATTAAGTAAATAGAAATATAAAAGTTTGGTGTTTCTCCTAATTTCAGTCATCAAATTAATGCTATCTCATTTTTTAATAACTTTGGACAAAATAAAAATATTCAAACAGGAGGGCTCTTTGCAACTTGGTATCATTAAGGTAATTGAAAGAGATCACGCAAAAAAGGGCAAAATTTGAATTAAGGGAAGAATAAAAGCTTCTTCCATTCTCTCTCTCTCTGTTTCCTTTCATCCACAAAATCCTCAAGTGGACGCTGCATATACAACATGTTCTGGAAACCAAGGAAAAGGAAACCCTTGTGAACCTCCCCTCAAAGAAACACAGAAAATTGCTAACCACACAAATGTAAACCATGCCACACAGCAAAGGAAAACAGTGGCTAAGTTAATATTCAGGGTGATATTAAAAGATAACTAAAAAAAAAACCAAAACCAAATCAAAACCGTTCATTTACTCAAACTAGACCTTTGTGATCTAGAGGTATTACAGCATTAATAGATTTAGAGTCATATTTTTATAGCACTTTTCACAGAGGAAAATCATTTTACTGGGTTGTTTAGTACCCAAAGTAATATGTTCTACCTCCAGCATGCAGACTGTTCTCTAATAATTTTTTATCTCCTGGTATCTTCTTGCTGAATGTTCCAAGTCTAAATATCAAGCACGTGTAATATACAGATGCAAAAAGAAGCACTCTTGGCTTGCTCTGCTAGTTATGAGCATTTCCATCCTAAATAAGGCACTAATCAGAGGATTGCAGCAAAGAGGGCAGCTGAGGGGGAGAGGTAATAAATAAGGGGTGGGGAAAATTAGCAGGAGACAATCTTTGCAAGCACCTGTAAGAGGAAAACCAGCATCTGCTTTCCATCTCAGAACTGCCACATGTAACCCCAAAATAGTCCTTGTGTCACTGGGTGACTACACCAAGACTGTTAAGCTGCTTCTCTCTGACCTTTTCTATAGTGGATGCAGGCAAATGTTTGAGGCAGTCTTTAGATTCTTTCTAAAAATAAAAGCTCCTGTTTATGTAAAAGCAGATCCATTGATCATTACTGAATTTACCCGGGGCAGGCAGAGGTGGCACGGGCAGGTCCACCCCAGGTTTGCAGAGCACTTGGTTAGAACTCAGGGGGCTCTGTGTCAGCACTGCCTTTGGGAGAAGTCTCTGGCTGCTGCTCCAGATCTGGCTTTGGAATTTGAGATCTCACCAAAGATGGTGAAGGCTGAGGCTTTTGTGTTCCTTAGCAGGATCGACATCGCAAAAGAAGCAAAAAGTTTCCTATAAACCATTCAACTCCCAGCATCTGAATGCTGCTCAAGAGAGTCTATGTTTCTACTGCTCATTAGAGAACAGGGGGAAAAAAGGAAAACAAAAAACCCAAGCCAGCAAACTAATGAAGACATAACAGAAGGCCTCAAACCATCCAGCCTCTTTAAAAGCCTATTTAAAAATTGCCATAAGTGTTGTGCCCTCCCTGTTTGGAGGAAGGAGGTGTGTGCAGGTTAACTCCCCTTCCACGACTGAGCTGCTTTGTTCTTGTTGGCTCTAACCACTGGACAAAATGAACCAAAACACAGAAACACAGCCCTGAACCATTTCCAACCTACATGCAAGCCTGAAAGTCCAGGGAACCGGAAAAAAAAAGAGGTATAAGAAATGTAAAGCAGGATAACATCTTCAATGAAAGACTAAAAATAGCTGAAGCATTTAGTCTTACATAAGAGTGAGTTTTAAAAAATTGATCAGAATTAATGAGCACAAGCACGTGAAAGGTTTTTGACACAACCCATGACCCTTTCAACTTAATGGAATAACCCTTATCATATTCAATATTTGGAAGCTGTAACTAAGCAAATTCAGATGTCCAATAAGGTGTACACTGGAAACAATGAGGAGCAACAACCAGTTGAAACCTAATTGTGAAATGTCAGGGGTCACTTCCACTTTATCTCCCCAGGTCAGGTCTGCTTAATTTTCTAAGGACCCTTTTGGTGATCAAACAGCAGGATACTGAAACTGCTGGGAGACATCCTCAAGCCTGGCAGATGTCCCCAAAAATCTGTCACCCACAGACAGCCCAAGGACAGTAGGAAACTCAAAGCTATCAGGATGATTTTTAGAGTACTCCAATTGGAAATGTCTCTTTTGTAAAAATCTGTCTTTTGCAACATGTTGAGGCCTGTAGTGGGATAAATGCAACATTTTCACCTGCAGACTGGGGATCCCCATTGTCCTCATTTCAAGTTATTTGTAGTACAATGACTTAATCAGAAAAGCAGTGTTACAAAAACAGTTAGATTATTTTAAGTAAATTACTCCCACTTAAATCCATACATTTCCCAAAACATTCTCTTGTTTTGAGTCATTGTATCATTACCAGGCACAGACAGTAAATGAGCATTCAAAAGCAAATGGTGAAACGATGACAGAAAACATCAGAGACAACCCTATGCAAAATTACAGAATAGCTTTTCAAAACATATGTTTGTGATTTCTTCAGAAAGATTAAACTGGAAGCCACTGATGGTAAATACGACATTTGAAGGCTGTTATTTAATTGAAAAATCCCTTCACTTCCCATTTTCAAAATTTAGATTTCACAACTGAGTTCACAAGGTTCAATTACTTCACCAGCACCTCATGAGAAGGGCAGGTATTGCTTTGAGCTGGTCCATCCCCTTGCAGATGCCAATTTCTGTGAGGGGAATCTCTGGTGCTCTCCAGGAAGCTGAAAGAGCTGTTTCACAAATCATAGGTGCCATGGCACAGCCTGTCTCCCAGGGCACAGCAGGATTTGGGCACTACAGAGCTGGTGCAAAGGGCAGCATGAGGGGGCCAGAGCTGTAAATCCTGGGCAAAGAGGCCCTGAAGAGATCATGGGAGGATACAGAAAGATTTCATGTCCCAGCTTGCGGCACTGAGAGGGAGAAATTTGAAAAGGTGCACATTCTTTGAGGTGATAGAGCAGCACAGATGTAAAGAGTGTGCCACCCTTTATTTATGATATTTATTTATTATTCATTTATATTATATCAACTTCCACTGCCAAGACAGGTCCACCTTTCCTGCTGAGGTCACCTGAAGCATCCCTCCCCTGGCTGCATCCTGGGGGACAAGGGCTCTCCCTCTGGCTGAAATCACAGATCCACCACAGTCTACCTGGAAATCCAGGCTCTGGAAGGCAGAATCCCATTTGCCAGCATGTCCAAAGTTAACAAAGTCGCCAAGTTCATAAGACCAAATGAATTCCCCCCCTCAGTTTATCTTCTCTTTGAGACCCTGCTGGAGAAGGAGCTCCCCACGACTCACAAGCAGCACTCTCAAAGCCAGGCATGCTGCATTTGTTCAGCCCAAAGCACAGCCCACACAAACCAGTGGGTCACTGCAGAGAACCCTCTCTGCACTGCTGTCACCCAGTGTTACTCTTTCCTGGTGAATTTGGTACATTCCAGCCAGCTGAGGTACCCACACCCACTAGCCAGGGAGTAAAGCCTGAACTGATGACAGAATAATTCCTCTGATGCTGTGTCTTCTGCCACACGTGCCATCCCCCTCTGACACTCCCAAAACACTCCTCTCTGACCCTCTGACACTGCAAAGCCCATCCCCCTCCTGTTCTGCATTCACAAAGTTTCCCACTCCTAAACACAATCTTAGGAAAAATGAATTGTTCTCACAACACAGATATTTAACAGGGATATCCCTCAAGAAGCAGCTTCCATGAATTTCCAAACTGGGATTTTTCCCAAGGTGTTATTTACCTTATCATGCTTTTCTTTGCCAATTTCTTTCACATAACAGCATAACAGGAGTGCATTTGCATTTACACAGGCCACCTGAAAGACAGGTGACTCAAAACTGAAATAGGCAGAGAAGTCCTTTCTTCACATTATGCTTCTGTTATTGACAACCAAAATTAGAGATCACACACATGCACAAGGTAGAATTCAGTTCAGTAGTTCTAGCAATCTGAAATCTGACATTTAGTCCAACTTAGTCACCAAAGCTTTGGCTACATTATCAAGGCAGAGTTAAGTAGCTCCCCAAAAAGCAGCCTACCCCACCTGTTTCATAGATCCATAATGTTCTGTGGCCATGGCTGCATTCCTCTCCACTGACAACACACCAGCTCTAAAGGATTACCTCTAACTAGACCATTTAAACACCTACAGTGAGGAAAAAAGAAATATATGCCAAGTGATCAGTTTTACTATATGAAGAATGACAATTCTTAGAATGAAAACTTAGAGCATTTCTCTCATTTCATACTATTCTGTTTCTTTCAAAATCTTTCATAACACAGCTAGATCCTTCCCATCACAGTCACTTATTCATTCTGGTCCACTAAGCAAATTATACTTCTGCCTATATATACACACAACTGTGTAGGCACACATCTCAGACATGTGCAGACATCTCAAAGACATTCTAATGGATCCCAAGAGTAGATAATTTTTTTCCAGCTATTTGGAAACAAAAAATGAAAATGCCTCATGATACACACACACTAGAAAGATGATTGATAAAAATCAGAAATATCTGTATATCTAGGTTTCTATTCAATCCCTGGAGGTGATAAGTATGTGTAGGTTTGGGAGGAAGAGAGAGGTTTAATTCCTCCCATCCAAGCATGCTGTGTGCACACCCCACAGCACCAAGTGCAGTCCCCAGAGAAAGACCAGACAATGGTCCCCTTCCTGATCAGATTCCCATTTGATCATGGCAATAGCTGCCTCCAGAGAGACTTGGTCTCTGCAATTTCCATCTGAGAGAAAAGTCACCTACATCCTGATCATAAAGCATCTGGCTCAAACTTCCAAAGTCTGTGCACTGACTCCTCATAAACCTGTGTGGTCATTTGTTTGCAGTCCCCAAGGCATCAGCCTCCTTCCATGGCTGTGACATCCTGACTGTAAAACTGATCATCACCAGGGAAAGATTGCACTGACAAAGGAGAGAATCCTCTTTACTTATTAATGCACAGCACTCATTACTGAAGTTAAGGCTGCTCAGAATAATTGGTGTTAGGGCTGCAGGCAGATGACTCAGCCTGGCCTGGGTAACCAACCAGGGCATGGAAAACTACTGGCTGTGATGGGAGAAATCACCAGGAGTGGTACCAAGGTGAGGAGCTGGCAGGAGTTACAGGTGAGAATTGGAACTGCAGGAGAATATGGAATCTGACATTGTGAGAAATGAGACCAGATTCCACACACAGTTTAGAGGGAGTTGTCAGAGAGGAATAAACTGCATGCTCCGTTGAGGAAAGCCCTGGAGTTCTATAGAGGAGTATCCCAGGGATGAGAGTGCCCAGGTAACGGTGTTAGGAATGTGAAATAGAGCCAGCATTACTGAAAACCAGTACCAGAAATGCCAAATTTGGGTATGGAGGTAGAAAAGCTGGTGCAATTGAAAAAAAAAAACAAAAAAAACCAAACTAGGATTGGGTTGTTTATTCTGCAGAAGACTGGAATGACAAGGGAGCCAGAAAGACAGAGAAAAAGCAAATCAGCAGAACTGGAAAGGGAGAAATCATGGCACAACAGTTGTATGGGGGTACCCTTCAGGAGCCCTGCTCCTTGATCACCACAGCTGGACCAGGACAAAATAGCCAACGTGTTCAATCCTACCACAAGGCTCAAACCTGCTTGTGCTCTCAGGAGGACCCGGGCAGGGTTTGTTCTCTCTGATTTGCACCCAGACACAGGGATAAAACATCTCAGTACTGCTCTGTCTGTTCCAGGCTTGATGACACCAGTAACTAAACACCATTTCATAACATGGATCTTATTAAAATTAAATGCCTTAGTAATTTCTTTGCATGCACCTCCTAGGGTGATATCTTCATATTAGCACACACAACGTAGCTGATGAAGAAAGAGAAAATTAATTTTCCAAGCCTATTGACCCGGCACATTGGGAAGATGAAGAGAGTTTTTAATACTGGAAGATGTTCACATTACAGGGATCATGACCATGTAAATATATAAGAGGAGAAGTAAATAACTTCAGAGATCGTCTGTCTTTTTCAACCTTCCAAAAGGAAAGAAATAGAGCTTTTGTGGAGATACAAGACCTTCTGAAAGTCTACATCCTCACACAAGAATAAATTAGAATACAGTCTGATCCTCTAAATGTCCATACTCCAGACTTTACATTAATCTCCCAAACAGCACCTGACAGTCTGTCAGATCTTTGTTCAGTGTGTTGTAGCTGCAGAATCGGGTTTAGATACTTTCTACTGCTGTTATCAGAACAACTAGCTACATGAACTAGAGCTTTAAATCCTAAGATGACAAGTGGGGCTTTCCATCTTCTGCAGTAATTCTATCTTTAAATAGTGTTCTAAAATAGTATTCCAACACGACACAGGGAGACAAGTAATAAAATCCACCAATGTATTAAACCATCTGGCTGAGCTTACATCACATCCCTTTTGAAGGATCAACCACCACCGATACGTGCTAAAAGAATAAATTTCCTTCCCTCTGATATTTGTAGAACTGACTCCACACAGGGCTTTCCCATCCGTATTTCTCATAAATAATGAGCCCTCTGGCCCTTCAGCGTGCACTCCAAAATCCTCAGGAACTCTCAGTGCACTCTGGGCACTGATGTTCTCCATCAGAATCCCCCTTAAGGTACAACAGACAAAATTTCATGAATGCATACCCCAAAACAAAAGTAAAAAAGTGTTCTCCTGAAATAAGAGCAAATTCAAGGCAAAGCAAGATAACAGCAAAGCTCTCAATAAGAATGCTAAGTACTGGAAAAAATAGATAAAGAACTGCTGACCCATATGTACTTATTTAGATACAAGCTTTGCCTTGAAACAGCAGGATGCATGTTCCAGTCAAATGCATATCTCTCCACAGAAATACTCCAAGCTGTGTAAACCACATTGCAAATTAAAAGCACTTAAGGAGATGCCTAAGCACAACGTTTCATAGAAAGTAGCAGAAGTTGCATTCTCAGCATTAAAAACTTCCTGCAGTGTTTTGTTGAATTATTCATACTTGGAAATGCCACTCTTTTTTAAGCACTTCACATTTGACCGTGTGCCATGATACATTCCCAGGGATTCTGCCAGGCACCTGTAAAGCTCCATGCTCAATTTTCCCAAAGTTTGATGTCTGAATTTTTTAAAATTTTGTTTTAAAACGCTTTGGTTGTCTTTAAGAACTGCCAGTAGCAAGTCCCTCTTGTCATTTTTTGACTGATTTCCTGGCATGTACAACAGCTTTTATCACTGCACACAAGCTGGGACACAATTTTTCATCTCTTATGATCTTTCTTGACAACCTTTGCCTTAAAGCAGAGAAAAGCCTTCAAGTCATGTTCATCTTAGTCTTTCTGCTTTTATTTCTGACTTTTGTCATAATGGCTGAAAAGACAAGAGATACTCAGAGTTACTCTATTCCAGTCATCATTGTTCCACTGCAAATCCAATTCATTGTAATCCCTTTCAAATCCAAAATTTAAATGAAATTATTAACACTTTTGGTCATCATGTGAACACAAAAAACTAAATTAGGGATTTGTTTTAGCAGCATATTCCTTCACCAATGTGCTCATTTCTGATTTAAGCAATAAGTTTCATTACCTTGAACAAATAGCCAACAACTCTCAAAGAAAACTGTGGAGAATGTTTTTTTGAGAACTCAGCAGTGTGTGCTGCTACATGCAGGACCAGCACATCCCAAACACCTGCTAACAAACATTTCACAGTCACAGAATTTGTGCAACTGAGCCAAAGCCAGGGAGAATCTGTCAGGCAAGATACTGGAGTTTTATGGCTAAAGCCATTCACTGATTCATGGATTCAACTTCTGATGCTGCTGGCACTAAACATAACTGATGTCTGCAAATCTTAGGCTTTTCAACTTAAAACTTTCACTTAGGTGAAAGTGATGTAAAAATTTCATGTAATCCATTCCTAGCTATTGTTGCTGAATACAGTCACACTAAAGTTCCATTAAACCCCCAATTAAACCCGATCACTTTCAATTTTCACCCCATAAATGCCTTTTACTTCTCTCTAAAGACACCAATTTGAATTTAAATTGCACCTGAAAACACTCTGTGCATCTATACAATTTATAATAGGCAATAATAACAGGCAATATACAATTTATAAAAGCAATAATAGGTAATTTAATTATCATATGTGAATTCCAGCACACAGGTGAAGCTTTCCTCCCTGCATGAGTCTATTTGTTCACAACTCCAGAGAATAATGAATACTATGGATTTCCTCTGTTTTCTTAATGACCCTTGGGTTTATGTGACTTCATTCACTGACTTTGCTGTCAATATGTTAAATTCATCCCAAGGAAATCAGCCCCCTTCGTCCTTAATTCAAATGTCTAACATTTACAGACAGGGTCTGCATGGAAAATGTTCTTTTGTGAACCAAATGGAAGCTACAAGAGGGAAAACCCAGCAAAGTTTGGCATTTCAGATCAGTCTTAACTTTCAGCTTCCTGATATTTGTCAATCTGCATCAGAAATAAGGTTCAGCATAAATCCTCTGTGCAGTATATTTAGGTGCAATCTTTCATTTTCCCCTCCGTCTTCAACACACCTCAATTTTAATTCCTGTATTCACACAGATGACATTTGCTTCTCACACAGTTCATTGTTGCATTCCTGGAGCTAAAATTCAGGATTACTAATAGATATATCACACAAGTTGCAGTTTGCAAAATTATTATTATTGCCAAGAGTACATGAAGCTGAATGTAGCTGCTACCTAAAAGAGTTGAGCTGACTTATAAGCAAAGAGACACAAATATTCTTTTGATCTATGTAAAAGATTATTTCATCTCACAAAAAGCATTAGAAGAATATCTGATGTATCATTAATGTATATTAAATTTCAAAAATTACATATTAAATTTAAAAACTGAGGCATCTTAAGAAGTCTTACATCCAGCCAGCCATAGCGGAGAATGGGAGCCTTTTTTTCTCCTTTGGAATAAAGAATCTGAAATCTGATCAGTAACATGACTTTGTTCCTACAATGCCTTTAGGAAGAAATGTTGAGTTAATTACTCAATTCGAACATATTTACTTTGTAATTATAGTGCCATGTTCAGTCATATTTAAATGTTTTTTCCAAAATACCCGAAGGCAACCATACACATAGTGGGTTAAAAATCTGAATATTTTAGATAAATAACAATACCATTTAGAGAAGGATATTTTGAATACATCATGGAGTATTCTTTAGCTTAAGTGGTTCTCAGGCAATATTTTCCTTGCAACAAATTAACTCTTTAAAGTTTATGTACAAAATTCAAAAAGACTTTCTGTGCAATCAGATTTCTTTTTATTACTGTGTCTGGTTTGAAAACCACTAAGTTTCCAGTCACCCTTAAAAATTATTTTATTTTAATCTTCTGTCTCCTATTAAAGAAACAAATTTTCCCTCCCTCCTAGTACTGGTGCGCTTCTTGGTGCCCATCTTGGTGCAGATTTCTTTTATTTCTTGACAGATGCCTGGTTAAATAACTTTTTTTCCCCCGACAAACCAGGCTTTAACTGGTACTCTACTAATTTCTCCCAGCTGTTGAAGGACATTGAACTTGCTGGTGGTTTTTTATGGATTCTGAATGTTTTGTCTGCTAAGCCAGCCACTGAAATTTAGAATCTTCTATGAGGGACTAAAAAAAACACAGACACGTACAGAAAAAAAAGGAAAATTGCAGAAGTCCTCTACAAACACAGTTCTAGCATTCCTGTGTAAGCTTCTGACATCGCAGAGATTTCAAACAAAGCAAACTATTCCCAAACTGGTGTGATGAACCAAGGCAAAGCCCCTGGAATAGCCTCTGTGTCTGATTAAACACAGAGAAGTGGCAGCAGCTCAGCTCGCGGGTGACATTGGGAACTGAGCTCTCCATCTTCACAGATCCAGACTGAAATGTCCAGAGCAGGTACCAGGAACAGTGTGGGGGTTTGCTTGCTTGTCATGAGGGCAGTTAAATTCAGCAGCAGGCTGCCCAGTGAGTCTGGGGAAGCTCCACCCTCCAAGACACTCAGGATTTGCCTGGACATGGCCCTGAACAAGCCCTTTTAATTAGCCCTGTTTGGAGTAGGCTCTTGAGCTACAGCTGCAGCAGCTCCCTCCTGTCACACAGCACCATTTTATTCAATCCTCACTTCCCAGAAACTCAATTTTTGCAGTGAAACCCGAGCCAGGGAGAGCAGCATCTCACAGAACTTTTTGGGAAGGTTGCCTGGGAAGGTGCCACACAGAGCAGCCCACCTTCAGAGCTGTCAGCAGTCAGGGCTCCTCAATCTAAACTCCTCCTGAGGATGAGCTGTGCTAATAATCTCTCAGCTCTAGATTGCAATAACTCAACCTTGCTATCTGGACAACTGCCAATTTGACCAAATAAAGACAAAATGTGATTCCATCAAATCTTCTGTCACCTTCTACAACACATATATTAATTTTTTTTCTCCTTTTTCGGGGACAGAGTGTGGGTGGGTTGTTTGTTTATTTGTATTTTTTTGGGGTTTTGCCCTTCCACACCTCTCATGGACCAGCAAAGGCACCCATCCAAACTATACAATCTTTCATGTTGTATTTGGGTTTCTGGGGGAAATTCAGCCAGATCTTTTGTTCTGGAAATCTCTAGACAGGGTACAGAGACACCTATGACTCTTCCACTTGGAATAGACCTATCCTGAAACCATCTCATAAGTTCTTAAAGAAGTTTAATCCACTCTTGTGACCTTGCCTCATCCACAGAAACTGACAAAAACCCTTCCAGGGACTCTTTCAGAAAAGGGTTTTTATTTACTACCAACTGCACCCTGATGTATTTCACAACATCCCTGCACGAGCAACAGTTGCCTCTGTGATCAAAACCTTCACTGGATATCAGAGATCCCAACAGGACCATTCCACCACCTGAATCCACACCTGATCTCTGGCAGGAGCACCATGAACCCATCACTGCCCTCTCTGCACTGAAGACTGACTGGCACTTCCTCTCTCATTAGGGGGAAAAAAAAGGAAGACTGAGAAAAAAAAAAAAGCTTGACATAGCTTAAATGCACAGTGATGCTTTTACTCCAATAAAACAGAAAATTACTAAAAATGGTAATCTTTTTTATTTTTTAACTTTCGTTAGTAATACTATAAAGAAGAAATGTCAATTTTATGTTAGGTAATAGAGGAACTACAGGAAAAAAGGAAAAGTGTTCAGTGACCACCAACATATCTGAACCCTCAATAGCATTTTTTTCTTTTTAAAATTAATGATGCTGAAATCCAGTAATAAACATTTTAATGAATACATTAGCTCTCAAATTCATATCATCCCCACTATTTAAATAAAACCAGTGTTTCATATAAATGATTGACAAAAAAAATAAACTGTGTTTGCATACAGTCTTAAAAAAAAAAAAAAAAGGCAATTGAACAATGTAATAACATTATGTTTTGTAAAGCATATATCTGCCACTGGTAAAAGCTTTCTTTGGTGTTGATCTGATTTGTTGTGTTCAATAATTTAAGAGAGACTTTTACTGCACGCAGTCACATCTGTTATGCTGGTTGATAGTCAATAAATTTAGAGAACACTTGCTCAGAAGAGCTCTTTTATTTGCTGTTCCTGAACTTGAATAACTCTGTTCCTTTTGTTATTTCCCAGGAAGGGTTAAACAAGACACTTCCCAGAAGTCGATGGCCACAATGAAAATTCAAGCACAAACAAGAAGTAAATTTAAGAGTGAGTGACTGCCACTCAGGTAAACCGTATTTTAAGCGTGGATGTTTTCAAAAAAACTGAAAGAAAGTAAGCCAAAACTAAGCACATATGGCAACACTGCAGTTACAGAACATGTTCCCTGAAGCATTTTGAGGAAACAAAACAAAAAGATGAGGACAAAGAATTCAAAGTAAATATCTCAGTAGAATAAATTAATTCCACATGGCTAGGCTGTGTCATGTCTGCTATAATGAATCACTCAGATACAACCCCAAAAACGTATTAGAGATGCAAGAGGGGGTTCATAAAGCTGCCTTGGTTGCAGAGAGTACACCAGGTAAGTGCTCATGACAGAAGTGCAAACTTCAAGAAGAACCAGTCAGCAGGAACACTGATGATGACCTAACCAAAACTGGTCTCTGTGACCAAAGATAATTTCAAAGAAAACCTTTCAAAAGTATATACTTTGAATTCCAGGCCTTTTGCAGGACACTTGAATACTCCTTTTATGGATAGGAAATGCCTGAAAGCACTTAAATACCTTCCTGAAGGCTCTGCTTTAGGCAACTTTCACAAATAAATACAGTGCACTGTATTATGCAGAATGTTTAAGTATTGTTACTTAACACTTTATTAAATATTTTTTATGTTACGCTGCTATTTCATATTATATTGAATTAAATACTTGACACCAATCAAAAGTTCTAAGTACTTTGAGGAAGAATACTTCATAAATACAAGTGTTTGTTGTTAAATCAGGGGAGGTTGGAATTCTAGTGCTGCATCTTTAAACAGTGATTCAGACTCTTTTTCTCCAAAAACGCTGAAGACCACGTAGAGGTATTCTTTATGCCCCACAACTAATGCCTACTCTGACCAATCTTTAGCACAACAAGAGCACAAGAACAAATACTCAAAAATGACAAAATGAAGTTTCCTAATCTGGTCACTTTGTCACCATGGAAAGAGCGTGGTTTCTCCTACACATGAAAGCATTGCCCCAAAAACCAACAGGAAATAAAATCGATATTCTGAAAATAGGGCAGAAAATTTAAGCAAACATCCAATAAATTCTAGTGCCTACAACCAACGGCTTTGTTTTATAGCACAGCATGAGACAGATTTCAACTCTTCAACTGAAATCAGCTGCCAAGTGTGCGCAATAATCTCTCCTTATACCTGCAAAGTTAAGGGGGATATTTGTGGGTTTGACCCTCATTTCAGGTCAGAAAATGCATTAGGGACTATGCTTGTGACTTGACCCTCTCGCTATCAATAGGCTTCCAAGAAATAAAGGGTATACTAATTAGTTCCTAATTTAACAGATACAGGAGATACAAGGACTCTGAAAAGAGTGTCTTACAGGGAAACATTTCAAGAACAGGGTATGTGCAGGTTAGGTAAGGAGGTTGCAAGAAGACCTAATTATGGTTGACAAATACCTGAGGGGGTTCTTTTTCTACAAGCAGCAGGTAGAAATCTGTTCAAAATATGCAATAAGGACAAAGCCCAAAGGCATTATCTGAAATTGAAGGCAGGGTAGTTCAGACACGGTATCAGAAATGGCTCTTCACTCAGAGGATCATTACTGTGCGGAATAAGTGACCTACAGGGGCTTTTCGATCCTAGTGAATTCTGTCGCGGGACAGACCCCGGTGTGCCGGTGCTCCGGAGGGCCGGGCTGGCCGCAGCATCCCGGGCAGTGCCGCCCGCCGGGCTCCGCGGCCCTGCAGTGCCACCTTCCGGGAGAGCCACCGGGACCCCCGCTCCCCTCCCCGGCCCGAGACTCGCTGCAGAACCGCGGCTTCAGCTCCTTCCCTGCCGCCGCTGCCCAGCACAGACCCCACCGAGCAGCCGATCTAAGCCGGGGCTGAGCGGCCGCCCCGGGGCCGGGCGGGCTCGTTCCGCTCGCTCCCTCCCCGGAGGCGGCCGCAACACGTGGGTTTGCAAACCGATTTTCTGCTTTATAGTAAGGGAACAAGTTTTCTAAAGTGTAGTGAGGGAACGCACCGAAAGTGCCCGTCTAGGCTTCCACCCATTTCCACATGTGCATTAGATGTGATACAGTTAGTTTTGGAAGCTTTTGCTGGCGTTTCTTGGGTGGGGTTTTGTCATTTTCTAGACAAACATAAGCTGTATCAATGAATAATTATTATTTTTTTAAAATACTCCATTGTGTAGCAAAAAATGAACACTGTGCCTCAGCATCAAAAAATAACATACTATTTACTTGCCTTTGTGCATTAGGAGACTGTAATGAAAGCACAGCAGGCTTAGCATCTAAAAAAATGAGGAAATTCTTACTTTAGGGTCAAAGATTTTCAGGACGCATAGTCACGACCAGAAGCGTAAAACGAGTATATTATAAACCTACCCAAACTGGCAGTTAAGAAGCCAACAAAGCCCTTTCAAAGACAATTCCTCTTCCATACAGCCCACACAACGTAACTAATGGCCTCTCTCTGCTTTATTTATTTATTTGCTTTGAGTGAGCCCAGCTGGAGCAGCTCCCCCGCTGCCCAGGTAGCTGGGTGTGGAGCTGCTCAGGTGGGCTGGCTGATAGCAGACCTGAGCAGGCAGCAGCTGCTGGCAGAGGCCTGCTCACGTCAGTCACATTTCAAGAACAGACATCAAAATTTGTCTTGCACCAGCAGTACCTGGAACATTCACCTTGCTGCCAGCAACTGTGCAGGATGCAAAAGCAAGGACTGATCTAAATCAGTCTTCCATGTCAGAAGCCAGGAGCAGACCAGGAGCCCAGACCTGGCTTCATCTTCTACCCCCTCCTATCACTACCTTGCAACTGGCAATCCATGGTTGCTTTAGTGGCTCCATTCCACATTGTGATTGGTTTGCTCCCATCTCCTCACCACCAGGTTTTCTTGACTACTGATCAATTTAACCTTTCAGGTGCTGTTTGCATAAAGTAAAAATAGATTGTAAATAAATGGCAACCTGAGCGCTATCAGGGAGCAGAACTCTCTTCCACTTGGCTGATTTTCTGTTTGCTTTAGAAGTTGCTCTTTCACCTGGGAGTAATGACAATCCGCATCAAGAGACAGATGCAAAACTGTTCCTCCAATTATATAATCACTGCAGCTGATAAGGAGGGAGCTGGATTTAGGTTGCCATAGCGTTGGCATATTGCTATGGAGGCTGAGCTCTTCATCCACTTTATCAGCTCTGGACCAGGAAGAGCAGCCCAATTACGCCTGCTGAATGCATGTGCTGCAGACTCGCTTCTACTTGGAAGAAGCACTCTGGATCAGGGGCTGCTTCCTTTCCCCTCCCACCTCATTTCGATGGAGTGGCTAGGGGTGGGGGTGCTGGGTGGCTTTATTCTTTTTAATCTGCATTTAATCGGAAAGAGAGTGCTGTTATCTCTAAACCCCACTCCCCTTCCACTACCGAGGGCTGCCACAGCGCTGCTGCCCCTCCCCAGCTGCACCTCCAGCCGCCCCTCCAAGGGGCTCGGGGCTACCTGCGGCTCGCCGGGGCACCCTCGCCCCCGGAGCAGGTGCTGGATGCCGGCAGGCGGGGGCACGTTTGCCAGCAGGGAAGTTGTCGCCGGCCGAGGGAGGGAGGGGCTGCCCTGAGGACCAGGTGGGGGGCGATGAGGGAGAAGTTGGCCGGGGCGGGAGGGTTCTGCTGCGGGGAGAGCGACACCCCTGCAGCCGCTCCCGGCGGAGAGCTGCTCTGGCCCCGCCGAGGGGAGGAAATGGCTCTGCCTGCTCTGCAACACCGACGTGTGTGTGCAGCCAGGGCCGGAGGGA
>VYXF01007591.1:128834-139255 GCA_013397295.1 Polioptila caerulea | reverse complement strand
CGTACCCAGAGGGAGGTTAGGAGGACCGAGACGACGTTAACTGGGGAAGATCCCCTAATTCCGATGGCCCTGCCAGTTAATCCTCGCCTGACACGGAGCAGCGGCTGCTCCGCGGCTCCCCCGAGCCCCCGGCCCCAGCGCGCAGCCCCCTCGCTGGCCGCCCCTCCTCGCCCCTTCGCCCGAGAAGGCGACGACGGCGACTTAAAGCAACTTTTCTTTGCCTGAGGTTTCCTAAGAAGCAGCCGTTCTGCGAGGGGCTGCGGGGGTCTGCCCGGAGCACGCCCGGCCGAGAGGAGCTGTGGGCTCCGAATGGAACCCGGTGTCAAAGGCTGTCCTCTGCCCCGGCCCCTCGCCCGCCTCTGCCTGTGGCGGCGGCGGCGGCAGAGCCGAGAGATAAGGGACAAAGGGCAAGGGAGGGAATGGTTGCTAGGTCCTCGGAGGTAAATCTCAGGCTTACCTTGATGGTTTTCTTCTGGAATGTACATCCTCTTGTTTTCATTGACCATTTAAAACGAGTCCAGAATAATCCCTCCGAAAATCGGCTTGGTAAAATTCAAGGAAGAATGGAGCTGCAGAATTTCCCCTTTTATTATTACCTGATTCCCATTATTGCATCAAACACCAAAAACTGATCCTTTCCACTACTGCCTCCTTTAGTGAAATTGCAATGCATCCTCAGTACATCCGGGCCCCTTCCAAGAATTTAGCACAGCACCTCTGGCTGTTAAACCATAAAAAAGAACAGGAAGGGGGGAAACGAGAGGGAGGGGGGGAAGGAAAAAAGCAAAAGCATCCAGGACAAACCTCTGAGGGTTAAATGTCTTTTTAAAATCCACCAGCTACAAGAGTAACAACAGGAGGAAGAGGGGGAAAAAAAGAGGGGAGATGTTCAAACGCTGCTGCTCCTCCTCTTCAAAGCCATTCTGAGCGCGTTGTGTTGGCAGGGAGCTGTTTCTGCAGAGGAAGAGAGCACAGTCCCAGCCCCTTACTCCCTCCCCTCCCTCAGCGCGCTCGCTCCCCGCTCTCTGCCTCTCGCCGACAGACAGACACACTGAACGCTTCCAGATGTTCCAGCTGCGGCGGCTGCACGCAGCTCCCCGCGCACGGCGTTGGGAGCCGCCGGACTTGATCTGAAAGTTTAACACGCTGCCTGCCTCCACTGCGCCTGCTGAAGCCTCGCCACAGACATGACGTCAAGGAGGCGAGCTGGAGCCGGCTGCTGCCTGGGGGAGTGGGGGACAGCGAGGGGAGCGGCGGGGGCCGGGCCGGGCCGGGGCGGGCACCGGGCAGCGGCGTGGCCGGACAGCGGCACGGCCCCGGCACCGCGCCCAGCGCCCGGCACCGGCCCCGCTCCGATCCGATCCGCTCCGCTCCCTCAACAGTGTGGGCTCTGCCCTGCGGTTCCACTACGGAATGCGAGTGTGAGCTGCATTTCAAGGAGCACGGAGCTCGCATCGTGTGCGAGCGCTGAGCGAGGCGGCGGAGCGGGCTGCGGCTCCGTTGGAGCCCCCGCGGGCCGGCAGGCTCGGCACGGCAGGCAGGCAGCCGAAGGGAGGGATACCCAGGGGTGAGTTGCACAGACGAGAGGATGCACAGATGTTTAAACAGATTAATCAAGCCAGGATTTGCAAAATCCTTGGTGGAAACGCCAAAGTGCTCCGCTGGTATCCCACCACTTGCCTTAATTATGCCTGTCATTTGGCCCTCTATAATTGAAGCCTCCGCAGAGAGCAAAACCGACTCCTTTAGAATGAAATGCGAACTGAATGCAGTACATGTTAAACCTATCTGGACTCTCTGAGCTGCCATGTTAAACAAGAGATGCATAGTCCTAAAACACCCCTCAGAACCACTGCAGAAACTGCCACAGCCTGAAGAACTGAACCACTCTGACACGCCCGGAGGTGAACGCCTGGAATACCGTGTCCTACCTGCAAACCCATGCCTCTAGCTTCTCACCATAACCGAGAATCCACCCAACATCACATGCATGCCATACTATTTGTGGAGCTCCAAACACCATGGTAGTTTCCTTTCAAGTGGTTTTCCATTTTAACTAGAAAAAAAAGAGTATTTTTAATTGGTAATACCATTATACAAGAAATATATTTGAACAAACTTAGTGCCTTCTCTACAAATGTTTTTCAGTGGGATGTATCAAACATCCATGTCTTCATGAGGCTTTCTCCTCTCCACTTTAATTGAGCTGTCTCTCAGCTGGAACTCAAAAATATTATAGAAAGCACCATCAGCTAACAGATTTATGGAAACAAACAAACAAACAAACAAGAAAAAAAGTCCATTTGGAACCGAAAGAAAAACTAGAATAGATGTCAAGCACTTACCGAAAACTGGGTGCAGCCAAATCACTTGTCCTAAATAAAGGTCATTTTGGTTTCTAATAACCACTGATCATCACAACTTCTGCATTAGATGCTATTCAAAGGGTAATTAACCAACACCATATTGCCATTGACAGCATGTAGAGGCACAGCTTTATTTCTGACTCAGGAGGAAGAGTTCCTCTGAGCAATTAAAATACTCTTTCCTCTCTTGCCTAGTTTTTCCTCTAATGATGTCACATGCACTTACCCTTTTAACTTACCAGATCAGGTAAGATCACAGCTAGAGGTAGGATGGCAATATGTTGGCGTTCATTGTCAGTTCAAGTTTCCTTTTCTTAATAAAGTCAAGTCCTCCCTTCACCATTATAAAAAGGACTGAACAGAAAATACTTCACTGCCTACATTTGTTGTGTAAATGTACATTTTGTTTTTCTCTTGTGACCACAAATCCTTGCCATTTTGGGTTGTGCTAACTCCATTTTTTCCACCCATGAGTCAACTGAGCCTTGCATGATTCACCCTTGCATGGACAAAGTATCTTGGTAAGTAAGTGCATGCTGATCACCCCTGCCCAGAAATCAAACACTGCTGGGGCACCTGTAAATATTTCTTTTGCCTTTCTGAGGTCACATCCTCAGCTAGCTGAAGCTTTATGTGCAGTATTATTTAAACAGTTAAAATCCACATAGCCCTGCTTTATGCCAGCTCACATATGTATGCAGGCACATACACAAGCTGTCTCTGACACCTACAAATCTTTTTCTCCGTTCTTTATCCCTCTCTCTCTGCCAAGCTCCCACAGTAGGACACAAGTTGGGCCAATTACCAAAAATCAAATACTGAAGAAAAATAGAACAAGAAACAAGACTATTAGCTGGCATTAATTTCTTCAGCATAAATAAAATTGTACTATAATTTGAGGTTTTCTTACTCAGCGATTCTAATAAGATAATTTCCTATACAGAGAAGTGGAAATAAACTGATTGTAGGATTAAGATGGAAAGATCCTGCTAATGAATCAGGTGGCATAAGAGTGAACACCACACCTTCCCCTAAAGTATTTGTATTGTCCAAGTACACAAAGAAGATGTAGTCCATGAAAGCAGGCCTGGTAAAGAGGTGGCATTTGAAGTAAAGCTGCTTGTAAGATTTTTTTTCTTAATGTGATCACTGAAATGCACATTTAATATGGATTCCATCAGGTAAGAACTTGAGGTGTTAAACTTCACAGAAACTAGGAAAATCAGTCTTCTTCAGAGTCCAATCCCCAAGGACACACTCAAAGAGGTGTATATAAGTCAGAGATCGGCATTAAAGAGAATGATGAAATAATTATTGTTTCAATGCAAAACCAATTCAAAAGTTCTTAGTCCCTGCCTGACATGGCAGATTTGGAGGTGAGATGGACAGTGTAAAGATCAGACACAAGGGTATCTCCTACTGCCTGCATCAGTGCTTGTGGACTTCCTCTGAGCACGAGATGACAGACTGGATAAATGACCCAATGTACATGAAGCCTTAGGCCTCTCTAAGGTGGAGATAAAAATGTACTATCCCACGCAATGGTACAAGAAGAAAAATTGTTCTCCAGTTGCTCTGAGAACAACTCCGATGTAAAGCACCAAGTCAGAGATTCCTAAAAACCTGCTATTTAAAGTTATAAAGTGTCAAAAAACGACTTGTAGGGTACATGCTGTGAACATGCAAGTCTATTCTGCATGTCAGGAATGTTTTGTTCTGTGTACACATTCCCTTTTATCCAGCCTTATAAAGAGTATACTGGGCACAACTTCTTCAAAATCCAGTATAGGACCTGCACTCATCCTCAGAACAGAAATCACCTCAATAGGTTGTGCAGAAGAACATTACCCAGCTTCCAAAAGGAGGAGTTACTGTCATTCTGTATGGAACGATGGGGCTAGAAAGCAATGGGATGGAAGCAGACCAGAGTGTGCAAAAACTCTGCACTGAACTATTTTTATAACTTCTAACATTATTTGTGAGGCTCTTTTAAGCAGTCTCAGTACTTCTAAGATGATGTAGGGTTTCCATTGGACCTTCTGCATAGGCTGTCTAATTGCAGTAGATTATGTTCACACTATTTTGGCAGTAATGCCTTCTACTCTAAAAGAAAAGGGTAAATTATTCAAAAGTGGAAAAGAAATGTATTTTATCCCAGAAATTGTACTAATGTTCACAATACAAATGCAATTCCTTCCAGGGCCAGCTCAGAGGAACGGTGCCAGGGCTCTGTATTACTTTGCTGAAAGGTATTTTTTCCCCACAGATTCCAGGTTTTGCACCCCGCCAACAAACAGAGAAGGCTTCTTATAAGAATCTGCACTTTTTTGCACTAAAGACTATGGGGTATTATTTTTCTCCACTGATTTTTCCACTGACCATTCCACCCTAAAGCAACAGCCTGAGCAGTCCTGGGCACAGTAAGGAATAACTGTGCATGAACACCGTGATGCTCCTAAAGACTCCTGTCATTTCTGACAAGACTGCATTGGTGGTCCACACAAAGTATTGAGTATTTGCTGGTATTGCACAACTACAGTGTAAATTTTTAAAATTGAAATATTGATGATAACCATTTTTTCTCATATTTCAGGACTGCTATGGTAAGAATTTTTCTCCAAGTTATTTTTTATTCTTTTGAACTAAATACCATCTAAAACCGTATCATCCTCTACACTTCTTATTTGTAATGAAAAAAAATACCTGTTTCAACCTATAAATACAGACTTAAAAATGTTCTTTACTTGACTTTTCTTGGTTACTTAATTTTATTTGAAATTAAAGCAATTCATAATCCAATCTAAAGCTACTCAAAGCGTGGTCAGGAAACTGCAGACATTTCAAAATTATCAGCTAGCTAGAACACAGGAGACTCTCAAGATTGAAAAACATGGGGATGGATGGGAATCAGAAGACATCAGGATTTCTAGATTATTTAATTTCTTAAAATCTGGAACACTTACATTCACACAGGAACTTCTGAAATTTTATACGGTGAAGAAGATTGGTTTCCAAAGTCAAGTTGGGAAACTTAGCTGTATTTTTCACAATCAATTAAAAGAAGTGGTTACTTGACCTTGAAATTCCAGTCATTAGCTTTTCTATTTACATTTAAATGTTGTCAAGTAACTACAAAAAGAAGGGAAATTATAAAATTATCGAGGTAATTGTATGGCCCACTGTGTTAAGGCCTAGTATTGGTAAATGACAGAAAATATTATATCTATGAGGGGGAAAAAAAGGAAAGAAAGAAGTAAATGATAGCTGGGTAGGAAAGCAGCTAGTAAGGAGAATAAATGGTCATCAGACACAGAGGAGAAGGAAGTAGATGAAATTGATGGCCTTCAAGTAGGTTTTGGTTTTCTAGACTGCAGAAGGATATCTGAACGTGGTATTTTATTCAAATCTCAGGGGCTATCCTAGCTGTGAGCTGTGATCTGTGACTCAATGGGTGGCGGCAGAAGTGTTTTGTGTTTTTTTTTTTAATTCCAGCTGTAGAATTGGAAGAAGTCACCATCTACCCCTGCAAACAGGTGATTGATGTTTGATTACTATGCAGCAATGCATGAATCCATGCACAATTTTAAGGTGTTACAGCAAACAACTGCTTGAACGCCCTGAAAAACAAAATAGGCATTTGTCCCAAGTTCAATTATAAATGCAGATATGCTTCTCAGACTTGAAAACATCTTTTGGCAGTTTTCATTGTGCCATCATCATCATGGATACCTGGCCAGGGAGGAAGGTTTAACACCTTTGCAGAATTTAAATACAAAAGTATTGTCTGGAAGAATTTAGTGGCTCTGCCATAAAACTTTAAGGGAAAAGACCCAAACTTAACAAAAAGTGTTGCACTGTTTCTATTTTAAATAAGAAATAATTGAGTGGATCTAGATTGGTTACATAGTGATACAAAGAAGAGATTTAAACTCACCGTTGTTCATTAGCTCCTGCCAATTAAAAATAAATAAATAAATAAAAGAGAGAGAGAGAGAGAGAGAGAGAGAGAGAGAGAGAGAGAGAGAGAGCAAACNGAAAAAAACAAAATTGCTGCTGTTAATACTAGTCTAAAAGTCTACAATCATCAGTTAAACAAAAGATGTGAGCTTATCGTGTCTACAAGGAGATGTACAACGAAAAATGAAATTTTAATCCAATCAGCCTACATGGGTGAAAATGATCATGGAAACTCCTGAGTGTATCTTAGATACTTGCCACATCTTACACAACAAAAATTGAGAGCTTGCTACCATTCTAATCTTCCACCATAGTTCTAGAAAATACTCAAGAATATGGAGTTTGTAGGTTGTTCTTAACTAAGAACCACATAGAATGTTGGATTTAGGGCAAGCACAAAGAGACTATTTTGGAAGGGAGGGATTCTTCAAAGATTAAATGTTTGCAAGTTGCTGAGGAAGACCTGACAGTGACTAGAAGAATTACATGATGCTGACTTCTGGAAACCTCAGTGGACCTAATTAGCAAACAATGAAAATTACACAAAGTGAAAATAAGAATGCCATGCAGAAAAACATATTTAGCTAGGACCAAATCCAAGTATAAAATTTATAAACTGAGTTCAAAAAAGAGATACAAATTAATGTTAGGGTGGGCTGTCAGACCAAGTTCCTTCCTTGTCTTTTGGAACTTAAAGATTCAAAACTTTTAAATATGCTTTGTCAACACAGAAAATTATTGACAAACTCAAGGAAGCCAGCAATTTGGAGTTCTGACAGATTCTAGAGGATTTGCAATAATCACTAATGAGATAAAATGGTCTAAAAATACATCATCTTACGTATCAGCTGCAAGGAAGATGATTAGATTAATTTGTTAGAATAGTCAGGTACTGGGATGTTGGCCTGAGATACAATGTCAACATTTCATCCTCAACAATGACTCTTTCTACACTGAAGGGCTACACTGCTTATTAAGTGTATCTGGTTATAATGCAATCTTTGCGATGTTCCTCTGGCTTTTTACCCCCTAATTACGCCTCTCCAAAATGAAGAAAAACACAACTCACCCAGCAACCAGCCTCTGTTTCTACTGTAGCAACTTTGTTTGATCTTAAAATCTGTCCCACAGCTTCCAGGTCTCCTATTGCCTCCTGTTATGATGACTTGTAATTGTGTTTAGTGGAATAATGATTTTGTGGCCAGTTCAAAAATGGCACTGAGTTAGAAACAACTTCCACATGCAGCAATGCTTGATTTCAACCCCATTTTCCAGAATTGTATGGTTACAAACTATGGACAAAAGAGAGTTACCTCAGCACCACCTCAACATTGTGTTCGATTTTTCGCAAACTGCCCTGTGAAACAAAATTAGTTCCAATAGATTGCTTAAAAGAGCTCCCTGTATTTAAAGAAAAAAAAATTGTCAAAACACCAAAAGCAAATGCTACACAAACCCTAATTGAATTGGTTACATCATCAGTGTTAAAGATGTATATTGCTTTAGGGTGCCATCTTGACTAATCCCTCTGCTAGGACATCCAAAAACTCATGTAGTGGGACTTCAATAAAATGTTACAGAAGTTCTGGGAGCGTGAAACAAAGTGTTTGGAGGTGCATTTTGCTGGTGAGATGTTAAAGGTATCCTGAAAAGGCTCCTGAACCCTCTATAAATTAAATCTGCTTCCATTGCACACACCCAGGCTTGCACACAACACTTACTCAAATAGCTTTAATTTAAAAATGGCTGTGTGGCTCTCACTGGGAACTCCAGGACTGCTGAAAATAATTCCAAATAGTTGTAGCAATATGTAATGGGTGGCTGCCTGAATATGTGCTCTCCAAAGCTTCCTCAGCTGCAGTGGAACCTTGTTAGAACAGAAGCAGAAAAATAGATTAAGTGACATGACAGGCAGCAATGCTGAGAGCATTCTTTGATTTGGAGGATAATACAGTAAGGTCGTAGGTTTTGAATTGACATAGTAAAAGAAATGCTCATTATGTTTGCAGTTTCTAAAGAAAATCTGAAAAAATGTTACACTGTTGTTTGAACTACCCCTCCAACCTGCAATCAGAACAGTTTATTTATGCCTCCACTTCTCATTCTCTCATCCTTGCTTAAACATGCAGACAAGCAAAATAAACCAATAAACAACTTTAAAATCTTTACTCACTGGTTCCACATATTCTGGAGGAATTATTTATATTTCCTTACCAGAAATGGTTAAGAGTTCAGTTATTTTACAATGCCATCAATGTGTACTCTAGTCTATAAGAGTTGCATCTCTAGAACTCCAGGAAACCATAAGTGACCAAGCTAAGCTCCTACCATGCACAAGAAGAGGAAAAGGAAGGAAAGAAGGCAAGAAAGCAAGAGAGAAGAGAAAGATGAGAAAAAAGAGACAGTTTTACCTGAAAATGATGTATCACAAGAAATAAGTTTTCTGGATCAGGTTTAATATCCTCTTTGATTTAGGGGAGAGTAGGAGAGAAATAGAGAAATACAACCTTCTGCTTCAACTTCAGATGGCAATAGTTTTACACTGAGGGAAAAACAGGTAGGTGTCAGAACAAGTTACACCTGGCTAAGACTGCTTCAACTGTTATTCATAACTCAGCCTTTTTTAAAGCACAGTGGAATTTTTAAGCCTATTTGATATTTACTTTTACACTATGGGAAGAGAAACTAATAATTTTTAATAAGAATAAACAAAAAAAAGTAAACAAAATAAAAAGATAATGGAAAGCTCATGCCAATTACACATATAGCAAGCTCATGTAATTGCATAATTTCATTCTTTGACATTATCCTCCTTTCCTGTCCCCTTGTCCTCAGCTTTTTGCACCATTTTCTTAAATCAGAAAAAAACCCAGGAGTTGTAAAGAACTGAGGTCTTGATCCTGATGAAATGTAATGATACTTTTCATAGATCATCTTTCAAATAGGTAAAAACCAAATAAATGCATGACCCAATGTTGCGCAAGAACCAAACTGTAAAGAGAACAGAAGAAGCCTCACTTCCCTCTTGGTTCCCCAATTGCCCTTTCAGATGTCCTCTATGTCCCATTTACCTGTGTTTCCATAAGACAGTGTGAGTCTTGTGACTTGAGAAGAAGATTGGGTGAACGAAAGGAAGATGAACATTTCAGACCTGGCTCCTTAACAACTAAATCCCTGAAGAAGTCTCTATCCAGTTCCTTAGTTTCTTCTTCCAGACTTCCAGAGCAAAACAAAGCCATGCTCTTCTACAAACAGGCATGAGTGACAGTGCTCATAACATAAAACACAGCATGATCCAACCTCACACGAAATTCCTTTTTCACACTGTGAGCTGTCAGGCACTGGAGCATCTTTCTGTAGTCTGAAGGGCTCTTCTCTTACATCAAAGGAACACAAAAGGCTCAAATCTTGCTCAGTTCCCTCTGTATCATTGCAATGCCAAAAGGCTTGATGATTTTGTTACTTAACTGAATAACTGTTGGACATCTTCCCTCTTCACTCTCATAGGAGAGTCTGACTTTTACAATTATTGTATCATCTGCTGCCATCTCCTGAAGAAACACAGCTTGAACTTTGGAGAAAGGCAGGGAAATGGAGACATCCACACTCTGAGCTTTCTGCCGGTCAGTGCTGCCTGTCAGTCCCAAAGGAAAAGTGTCGCCTGAAAGTTCCAGGCTTGTAGATTCTGAGAGTGTAGGAAATGATAATATGGGACTTTTACATCCCTCTGATTCCATTTCTCTCCCACTCGGACCCATGGTGTTTGTGGCAATTGCTGCCACACAACAGCGGCTGCTGGTTCCACTGCAGCCCGAGGAAGGAACTCTTATCAGCAGGAGCACAACCATGGAGTTTGTGCACTACAGAGCAGTGAAAATACACAAAGAGCACCTGATTTAATGAGGCTTGTGGCTGCTGTTCTAACATGAACAGGCATAGGCTTGTGCCCAAGGGATGGACTGACAGATTCCACGTCTTGAATATCTGTATTTAGCTCTACTCTACTGTACTGCTGTTTTTGCAGCCTAGCGGATGTCTAGAAGCAAAAGACATCAATTATTTGAAGAAGGAAGAAACTAGGGAGGAAATTCTGCTCTC
>VYXF01007591.1:110067-128815 GCA_013397295.1 Polioptila caerulea | reverse complement strand
TCTCTCAAAAAAAAAAAAAAAATAGGTTGACAGAAGAAGAATGCTATGGAGAGGGGGAAAAAAGAAAGAAAAAATGCACAACAAAACCTAAAGAAATCTTGCTTGGCCCAGTGACCCAAAGACATGCCAGTAAGATGATCCTGACCACAGCCTGAAATGACTCCATGTCTATACTTACATAAATCTTCCTTTTTGTGCTGGTGTATCAGCTTCAGTTTACCAGAAATAGAACTACAAAAATAGATCTATAACCATATATAAACAATTTTTTCTTCTGCGCTCCTCCAGTTTTTAAAAATCATTTAAAAATCATACAGCTATTTTTAAACTAGATTTTTGCAGCTTAACTGGCCTAGCATATCAAAACAATGTAGTCATCAAGAGAGTTACAAAGATAGAGGAACAAGCACACTATGGAAGAATGGCAGATGGTATTATTGTCAAAATGGAAGTGAGCTGCTGGTCAAGTCTAATAATTCATTGAAAGCTACATCATGCCTGAACTTTCACACATGAAGAACACAAGGTTTAAATGTATTAATTTATTTTTAAAATATTCTGCTGGCAAATAACAAGCAGAGCCCACAGCTGCTCCCTAGTGCAGGGGAAATCCACACGCTTTCCTGGGGAACTAAACACATGTATTTGCTAAGGCCAGAACTGTTTCTAGAGAAGCTGTTGCATCTGACAAGATCTCACACAAGAATTATACCGATGTAGGTCAATTGCCTTTACCAAATTACTCCCAACTTACATTATTACAAATGAGATCACGATGCTATTGAGTCGTCAATGGAAGTAAAATCTAACCCATAAAGATGCATCTGCACTTCAGTATTCAGCAGAATGGAAGTGATGAATCACACTCTTGCCCTAAGAGTGACACAAAGGAGCAATCAGCCTGAGCTGATGTTCTGGCACCAGTTAAGAACACACTCGTGACTCCCCGTGTTCTAAGTTCCTCAGTCCTTGAGATGAAGCTCCCATAGTTTGCAGCAGCATAAAATACAGTCACTGATGATATTCAGAGTGCCTCGTGTCCAAAAAAAACTTCAGCGCACACAAAAAGTGTTTAAAAATAATTTTACTAGTCACAACTGACATTTGAGTTAAAGCTTCAGTTTGAATTAACACGGTACTTTGAAATTGGAATTGAAAAAATGCCATGTGAAATGATTTCCTATTGTCAGAATATGAATATGAAAAGGTTCAGTGAGATGTAAAATGACCATAAATTGTTGAGCCACCAGTTGTATGTTACAATTACAGAGAAGTTGCACACCAGACAGTACAGTGAAACCCAAACCACCATTTTGTTAGCTCAGTACTTCTTCCAGGAGAAAATGAAATCTGCTGACCAGCTCTACTGCATCTGCTGTCACCCTAATTTCTTCTTGAAGTCCCATTGGATTGGTAACTACAACTGATTTTGCAAGAGCGCAATTGCTGGTACTGTGGCAAGTAGGACAACCAAAAGCTGGGCTACACTGCAGTGAAGAACCACATTGCCATGTTTACACAGAATTTTAACTCTTTAAAGCATTGCAAAATATTGACTAATTAATTCTTAGAGTACTCATGAAGACACAAAACAGGATCGTGCTCTCTATGCTTGGATTCAACCTGACTAAATCGCAGGGATCTTGGAAACTTTGTAGTAAAATGACACTTGTGGAGGCAAGATGCAATGTGTTTTCAAATAAAGCAGGATGCCAGGTCAATCCTGTGCTAGGAAATTAAAGGTGAATAGGTGGCTGCCTTGCAGTATTCCTGGCTGTTAACATTCCCCCCTCTGTCCATAAATACCTCTGAGAATAAATATTTAATGGACCCTCACAGAAAAGCACACTCCTTCAACTTGGTACCTTAAAAAGAGTTTTGTGGGTTTTTAAAAGAAAACTTTAGCTCCACGCCAGCTTCCAGCTACTTTTTGTCTTTCTTTATAACACTCAGTGCCCCAACATACAACAAATATTCTCTTCTGAACAGATCAAACAAGACACTTAGAAGTGCTAGGCCTTTCAAAGACAAAATGAAAGGCAGACCATGGGGGTCGAGAGTAAGGGGTAAAAGCTAAATCCCAACTGGACTCCCAATTAATTTGCTGTCTCCTGTCAGCCATGAGTAAGGGAAGCTACATGACTAAGGCCATCCTTTCCAAGCTGGTGGAGCCATCTGGCTCTGGTGAGATGTGATGGAGTTAATATTAATGTTTGCATGCTGCCTTCTCTGGACTAATCAAGAGCTCTGCTTCATGCTGGTTTAGGGAAGAAGGCTGCAAAGCCAAGGAGATCTGTCATTCTGAGGAAACACAAAGTAGGAATTTCTCCTGGTTCAGACAGGATTTGGTTTCTATAGTCAGTGGCCAAAATTTTAGGCAGATTTTTATCTTCAAATTTTTATTTAGGAGACTTGGCACAGTATTGGGAATACCCATCTTCAAAATGCATTCAAATTTACTTTTTTTTTTTTTGGAGTTGCAGCTCATTACTCTGTGGGCACTTCTCCCCAAATTGTGCTCTAAGATAACATTTGAAAAGCCCAAGCAGTAACTCACAAGTCATTTCTTTTACTCCCTGCCACAATTTAGCTCTTTACAAAGAATGTGCAAGAGTTCCTTTCATTGAGCTGAAAATACACAATATGTTACACCCTTTTCCTGAGCTGCAGAAGAGAAGTTCAGGATATTTCTTTACTCTTTCAATCCCATCAGTGGAGGATTTCTCAAATAAGGGAGCATTCCCAAACACCCCAAATTTGGATACAATTTTGATACTGGAGCATTAACAATTGCCACCACCTTCCAATTACTTGGGCCACATCCTGCAGGACTTAAATTCATTCAGGCAAAATGTAATCAACTTAAATAGTGACTTCAGATCAATAAGAACTTGATAATTTCACATACTGTTGCTTTTCATTTTTAATAAGGATGGATTTTCAAGTCCACATAAGTTTCCCTCACAGGCCATCAAGGTAATTTTCGATCCTAAATAATACAGTTTTTAATTGTAATCTACTTCTAGAACACACTTTCATCTTAATATATTGTACTTCGTTGGTGATGGAATCCCCACCTATCTCCCCTTAGTAAGCAAAATGATTTTTCTAATATTGTTTGCCTTTGTTTTAATTGGAGACTTCTCATCTCTATGGCTTGTGTTCTGATACTTGGTATATTCTCTTCTTTAACAAACAGCAATTCAAGTAGCAGTCTTTGCATTCTATAATGATAAAAAATACAGAATTCTTTAAAAATTGGTTTCTTTATAATATTTAGTAACACAAAAGCCACTCCAAAACATAGACTGGAAGAAAATATTTTCAGCTAAATTACATTATCAAATTTCATGCAATTTCTATTGACAATATGAACTAAAATCTGGTTTGGCTTTTCATACTGAAGTGGTACATCTGATCTTCTCAGGCACAAATGCTATTTTTAAATAAAAAACTGCTTCTATAAATATTTCAGCTTTAAACACCCATAATTCAGTTTCTCTTTCTTTTTTTTTTTTTTTTTTTTTTACATCAAGAATTGCAGCAGGGCCTTGGAGAGGTTAAACAACTACAAAAAACCCTAACATCCACTTAATGACTGCTAGTAGCATTTCCCCATGTTCAAAGCAGACTGTCCATAATTCAGAGGACAAGACAAGGTCACTAATAAACATCAGTGAACTGTATCTGCTTTTGCAAGTTCCACATAAAAATAGTGCATCCCTAGGAGCACAAAACAGACATAATAGATTGGTTCACATCAGAACACACACAAACACAAGAAGCTAATCATCTTTTGATTGCAAGAGGCTCTGGCTCAATTATTTTGCAACACTAGCAGCAGTCTCCTTTGTGTAGGGTTAAAAGAAAGGAAAAAAGTTGCTTTGTGGCTTTAAGCAATCAGAACTAATGCCAGGACCAAATTAAGCTCTTTGTAGACAAAAGTAAAAGGCTGCATTTGGCCTGCTACCATCTACATATTTGGCAGAGCTGGACCCTAAAAAACTACAGTGCACATCATGAAGGCATCACCAGCTGAATTATCCTCTCCCACCAGAAAACACACATGCAGCAGGGTGGGAATGAAACTTTCCACCACCAGCTTTCTTCTGAATGTAAAAAGTGATTCCAGGAGGTACCACTTACCTGCAGCTGTGTGTAGCACAGAACATCCAAAAAAGAAAGCACAGTGCCCTGCCCTCTCCACATACCCTCCCTTCAGCTCTGAGCAGGGAATACACTCAGAGTGACCTGAGCCATGTGCTCCCCCATAAAGTGCAGGGAAAAACCACGTGGCAGCCATGAACTCAACGGGTAAAATGTCAGCCAACACGTGCAAGCTACTACAAGTGGAACATGAAGAAGGTGCTCCTGAATAATTTACTCTCATAATAACAAAATATCTGGGGAAAGAGTGCTGTCATCCTGAACACCCGAGTGACAGTGACTACTGATCCTCAGAGAAAGGTTAATGGCTCCTGAAATACTCAAAACCTTTGTATTAGATACTTGCTGTCATTGAGTTCCAAAGGATTAGCCAGAGTACACCTCAAAATACACTGTATTTAAATAAGAGATTTACCAGCTGTCCCAACTTCCCGACACCCCCACCGCCCCAAAATAAAAGGAAAAAAACATGCAACAATATTTTACTTTTGTTTCTCCCATACTTGACGCTGTTTAAGGTATCAATTCATTGCATCTTCTGCATATTTTCCTTGTGGTTTTTCATTCTTATCCCTGCTGAGCTTTCTGGGTTCAGATCAGATTTCAAGTACCAGAAAGAGAGAAAGACAATTTCTTCAGTTTCTTTGGTTTCAAGACATTTCTTGATTTACTGTGGTGTCCTCCACCCTTTATTCCCAGCCACTACACAGAGTTAGTGAGGATGTTTGTACTGACATCTTCCCATCTTTTCCTTCCTCTGGCACTGTGGAAGTGGGAGTGCTCCCAGTTAAGGGTGGAAAGGGTAGATTTGTAAGTGCAGAGTAATTTATTATTGAAGCTTACAGAAAAAGGAACATGCACTTGACATGCCCTCACTAAATTCTCCATGAGGGAAACAGCATCTTTCACAAACAACACTGTCAATATTTCGACTGGCAAACTTGCTAAATACTGGAAATATTTCTGAAAAAAGAATTCTCATTATTTTTTCACCAGCAGAAAATTGTCCATACATGATATATTAGGTATCTTTGGAGGTATTTCATTATAGGCAAATCTGTGAGTGTACAGAGGGCAATAACCTCACAAAGCTACACGAGATAGACCACTGGGCAGTGCATTAGAAGGTAAAAATTAATGAAAATGCAGAATGACACCGGTCACTGTAATAAGAATCCAAGGCAGAATATAACAAACAGTATCAGTACAGATTTAAAAAAAAATATTTCTAAAAGCTACGGGCCAACAGATAAAACACATTTAAATTTTCCTCTTGAAAATTTTTACTTGAGAGTGTCCATTTAACTTTCAATCAACAGATTCCCTAAATCTGCAGTTTCAAAGGTTACCAGGAAGGACTTGGTAAATTATTTAGTCTCTTATCTCAAACATGTGTTGCTTCTTCAATCACACTGACCAAATGCAGCCTTCCCCACCCTATTTTTATTTAAAAATAAGATGAATATAGTATTTCTGCATCTCACCAAGGTATTTGTGAAGTTGTTTGAGACCTTGTAATGAAAGAACTGAAAATCCACATGAACTAGAGTGTTACTAAATGGTACCTTGTAGTTTGATTTTCATTTAAAAATAACCCCTCTTTAACACAACATAAGTACAAGGCAACACTACTACAAGACATTCTTTTCAGTTTTGATCACAAAGTTTTAACTGTTGGATTGAAATTTCTCAGGGTGGAGATTGAACGTATTCTGCAACTTTCTGGAGAAAAAAAAAATCAGTCATTTTTAAAAGAAGGGTAAGAAGTGCTTTATCCTACAATATTCGAAAATTCACACACTAGAAATTCCCAAGGAAAACGGGTAATAAATGCTTCAGAGCCAGGACTGCAATCTGACAAGCAACATTGCCCAGATTTCAAGGCCTTCTGTCATGTACATGACTTGAATCTTGTCGAGTTAAAGTTCCATAAAAGAATTGTGACTTCCATATGCTCAGTATGGAAAAAGAACAAACTATAGGGCCAGAACCACCCCAGAACACCAGAGGCTCTGAACTTAAAATCTAACTGGAACTTCATGTCTGGATCTCTACACTCTCCAGTAGGTTTAGCCCCTGTTTCCTCCTCAGGGCTGACATAAGAGTATGATCACCTACCCCTGTTATCAGTTACCCCTGTTTTTTAATGATAAAATAAGGGTCATGAATTGAAAGGTGTCAGCTGTTTTAATAAGCTGTGCAGTAAAACCATTTTGAGTATTCCATTTTGGGGGTGAGTGAAAGCGTGTGTTTCAGGAGGTGCACACTAAAAAAGTGATATCCAGAAGACTGTGTGACTGACACAAGAATTAAGCCTCTGTGAGTAACACCATCACTCTGTTTCCATGGAATTAAAATATTTACATTATGTTCAAGTACTACTTCCTGACAGAACCCCTGGAATGCCTTGCTTCTGTGATATTGATTTATCTTCTCTACCTCTGGAACTAAAAGACTGGGTAAAGAGGATGGATTTACAATGAAACCCCTTCCCCTGGAAAAAAGGCAGATCTCTACAGTGAACCACGCTGGTATCATTGTAACTCACAGCAGGATTCACAGTTTTTGCTGATGGAAAATAGGAAAAAGAAGGCAGGGCACAGTTCTCCAAACTTTGATGCCATGGCCATTTGGAGTCAGCCACTCCAAGTCAAGTTGGAACCTTCCTTCATAGGCAAAAACTTCTTGACAGTTCAATGAAGGTGACTAAGGAAAATTAATTTTCCATCAATTAGAGTGGGACAAAGGCTGTTCTTGCATTCGTTTCTCCAACAGAATGCCTTGATGGCCAAATTCAATGAAAGTTAAAAAAAACCTTAGGAATTTGGGCCTTGGAAGACAGAACTCAACTTTTACAATCATCCTGAAAATGTGATATTTCACCTGCAGATTATCAGCTGTTCTTCTGGGACGCTAAATACTGTTCTGAGCCTAGACCTTCAGTGACCTAATTATTCTTATTTTTCAGTAATTTGTTGTTTTCCTTGTCCTTTGGTAGGATAAAGAAATGTCCTACTTTTTGACAGTGTTCTCATGAGTGCCCTATCCTCAAAAAGGGGAGGAAAAACAACCCCCAGCCATGTGAAAAACTTCCAATCATGAACCTGTGCCTATTGATGGTGCATGGCAAGAGCTCAGAGACTGCTCTACACATTCAATAAAATGTTGCACTCCCATGTTTGCAACATTACAAGGAGCACTGTTTGGATTATGAGGTTTTTTCTGAAGCTTTATGTCAGTTTTTTATTTTGAAACATGCAATAGCTTGTACTATATCACATCCCCATTTAATCTCTGAGGATGTGACACACAGGTGTCTAGCCTGTGTGTTACATTTTCCCATATGAAAACTTTCTGACACCCTGGACAGTCATAAACTTCAGTTTTCAAATCACACTAAACATTTCCTCCCCTCATTTGCTTCCCTTTGCTTTGTTTAGAATTATTAACTGAAACAAAATCATTATTTTCATAAGGCATTCCTTTTTCTTCATAAAAGACATGAAATAATGCATTAAAAATCAAATACATGCATAAGAATTGGATGTGATCAGAAAACCCTTTTCTAACCTAATTTAACAAAGGTCACCAACTGCTCTGTATTTGTATAAGTGGACATTCAAGAATCCTAACAGAGTGCTGGGCCTGAATTCCAAAAAGTCATCTTGATGCCTCCTTCTAATCCCTTTCCCTGGAACAATGCTCTCTGATGCACAGCTCAGAAGTCCATGTATCAGAGACTGGGCAGCAATTGACTGTGAGCAGTACAGTCAGTTCACTTCCCCAGAACAAACAGCAATACCTGCTCCTATTAGCCTTTTTACTCTCCTGAGAATCTTTATGTAATGTTGCATTAGTAGCCTTTACTAAATTAGAAAACCAAAAGGGAAGATAAATCAATATGAATGTACGTTTGCTGATATTGATTTTTCCTCTCATAGTCAGCATGGGAATATTGTGGCTCCTATTAATACAATGAGTGGAAGAGCTTTAAATGGTTCTGTTTGGATAATTATCCAGTAGTTTGGGAAACTTATTCAAACTTCTTTAGTCTGTAATTTTGAACTAGACACTTCATGAAATCAATTCCTTCTCATGAATAATCATGTTAATATGTTGATGACAATTTCTTGATGTAGCTTATCAAGAAGATGACTAGGAGAGGCATTCAGCCTGGTATTCATAAAAAAGGATGAGGGGCTAGGCAGTGTGAAGGTCAAGGGCAACAAGGCTGCAAAAAACACAGCATTCTGCAGCTCAACATCCTGGAAGAAATGGAGCAAGAGAAATATTGGAGTCACAACTTTGGAATTTGGACTGTATTTCAGTTTGTTTAGGAATGGGCTGTGGAGGATCCCACAGAACACTGCCCTGCAGGGCCAAGTGACCCAGGACATGTGGCTGGTCCTCACAGACCCCCGTCTGAATGCACAGGAACAGGTCAGTCTGCCAGGCAGGAGGGAAGCCAGCGTGGCAGGAGGCCAGCACGGACGAACAGGGAACTCCCATCTCAGCTCAAGAATGTGGAGACAGAATGCCAATGCCAAAGCTCAGATGAAGCTGGGAAAATTGAGAGATTAAAGGGCCGAAGGGCTTCTGTAAGTACATTGCAAAGGGAAGGCTGGGAAGGATACGGCCACACTGCTCAGCCTGGCAGGAAAAGCAGTGACAAAGGACATGGATAAGGCTCAGGTACTCAATGACTGGTTTGCCTTACATATTTTTCTGGGGTTTATTTTTGGGTTTGAGTGGAAGGAGTTTGGGATTTTCAGGGGGAAAAGGGTTTAGTTCCTGGTAAGGTCTGTCTTTAAGCCTTCAGAGTTTCCAAGCCCAGGGTTAGTCTATGGGAGTGGTACACTTAAGCCAGTTGGACATACCCAGTTGCTTGGAAAAACATGAGCCCTGTCTGAAGGTGTGGAGAAAGGTCTTTTTTGAAAGGTCACTACTGCAGGTGAGGCTTTAGATGAGCAGCAAGATGAACACCATATCCATCTCCAGGAAGGAGGAGTCAGGGAGCTCTTCCTGTAGGGCAGTCAACCTAACTTCCCTTCCTGCAAAGATCATGGAATAAGTCATCTTAGAAGCCATATCCAAAGAGACAATGGATAAAAAGGAACAGGCAGGTTGGAATTACCAAAGGCACACAATGCCACACACACCTGACTATTCTATGGCAAGATCACTGGCTCTGTGGACAAGGGGAGGGTAATGGCTGCCCCTTTGGACTGAAGCAAGGCCTCTGACAGTCTCCCATACAATTTTGTAGCTCAGTGGCAGAGCTGTAGATTAGATATGGAAGACAGATGAAAACTTCCCTGGACTGCCACAAATCACAAATGCCAAACCCTGCACCTGGGATGGAATAATCCTATGCATCAGTAGAGGCCTGCAAGCAGATTTCCAAAAAAGAGCCAGGTGTCCTGGTAGACAAAAAGCTAAACACGAGCAAGTAGCATTTCCTGGCTCTGAAGGAGGCCAACCACATCCTGGACCCACTCACCAAGAATGTTGCCAGCAGGTCACAGGGAAGTCTTTCTGGGAGCCCACGACTGGAATGCCCCATCCAGTTTTGGGCTGCTCAGTACAAGACACTGCAATAAGAACAAGTTCAGAGCCTCTAAGAGAATTAGGGGGCTGAGGCACACACTGAATGAGCACAGGCTGACAGAACAGGGCTTGCTAAGCCTGAAGAGGAGACAGCTAAGACAGACCTTTTTGCTGTCTTCAGGTGTTCAAGAGGAGGATATAAAGCAGTTAGTGCCTCTTATCAGAGGCACGTAGAAAAAGGATGAGAGGCAGCAGACAAGTCATAAAAGAGGACAGCCCAATGAGACACACAAAAAATTTTTTATTATTATTATGAGGGTAATAAACCACAAATAGATGGCCCAGAAATGCTGTGGTATCTCCATTCCTGTTGCTACTACTTTAGTTTAAGTCAAAGATCTGTTCAGAAACTCTTACAGAAAAGGCAAATTTGGGATCTTTTTCTTGTTACTGTAGCAGTTGAAGAACAGTATTCTCATTCCCAGAATAAAGATCATATTCCTCACTACCAGAGGACAGTTCAGAATCAATGCAACTACAAAACTCATGTAGATATCATTCTGTCCTAGGATAGCAAGATGGATTTGCCATGTGAAAGGAAAAAACCCATAACTAAGGCAATCTTATTCACTTACACTGAATGAAAATGGAGTCACCCCTGATGGACTTAAGGCAGATAAGAGGAAATCAAACTTCAGAGGAGCTTTACATCATTTCATTGCTTGAAATTTTTAGTGATAAGTAAAATGAGCCTGTGTCTCCTTTTGGGCCTGTGGGTTTTTTTGCATACAATCACACATACATAGACGACCTAAAGCTCAGACAAAACAGCTTGGTTTATGTAATTTTTGCAAACAGCAATATCAAAGATAGAATGTTAAAAATAGTACCCCACGCCTTTTCCTCCCTCTATATCCCAAACCACATTTCAAACCACAGTCTCTATTGACATACTTTTAGGATAAGTATGACTTTCAGGATAAAATGGAACTGCTATTTGTCAGCTGGAGTTAATGATACTTAGACATTTGAAAATGTTAGACTGCATCATCTCTCTTGGAACCGTACAGAGGGCTTCTATGTCTTGTGGCAACTGTTGCCAAGTAGTAGGGAAAACAGAGATGCTTTCTAGCAGGCTTTATCATTTCATAAATGCTTCCTCAATCATTACAACATTTTTCTTGATGGTCAATCAACTTCTACAATTGTTAAGTCTACATCTCTTTCTTGCTTGAGAGAAAATGTCTGTTGGTCTGTATCCTTCAGAAACTGCTCAGAGATGAAGAGACAGAAAATCTATGTGATGCTGTATCTGCTTTCCAGTTTCCCAGTGCTGCATGAGGGGAGACTCTCCATAGGTTCTGTTCTGTAGCAGCAGCCACTTCCATCTAGGTCACGTCACAACCAGCAATTAAAGTGACCTAAATAATGATTATGGCAGAAGGACAGTTCCTGATAATGACAGCACACTGTTTACCAATCCTTGTGCTCAGCATTTCCTTCCACCAAAACACTCCTCTTACTCTATTTCCAGTGGTACAATCTACCTGAATTTTCCTGCCTCCAGACCCACACAACTCTTTCCACTCCATTTCATTTTGTTCCTAGCAGGAATCCCATTCTGTTGGCAAACCTCCTTCAGTTTGGCCTGCATGGCAATCCTGCCTTCCCCTCCACCACAGCAAGCTTTGTTCCATCTCAGCCCTGCCTCCTGCAGTCCGTCCCAAGCTTCCTGGTCCTTCTGTCCCGTTGTGACACCAGCTGTGACTCCTGGATCCCACCTGCCCAGTCTGGATGTTTCTGTAGTGCACCAACAATGACACAACACTCTCAGGAGTTTTCTTCCAATCCTTGCCTCCCCTTTATAATCATGTTGAACAACACCTCCAGGTGCCCCTTCCAACCTGAATGCTGCAATTCTGAAAGCACTATGAAATGCTGTATTAACTGACCTTTTAATAACAGAACTCCCCCAGAAGCTGTGTAATACAGCTGCAGAAGGATCCTTCCTTGAAGCTGAGTAGCAAGTCAAAAGTAAATAACAAAAATCCCCCAACAAAAATGTCCTGAACCTGATTTTGTTTTACACAGTCTTGGTAGGTTTACTACTGCTTCAATGACACAGCAATTTCATGGTAGATAAGAAAGCAAGCTCAGGTCAATATTATAAGATTAATTAAGGATGATAATAAAATTAACAGATTTGGGCAAACCAGCATGAAAAATAAGAGGGACAAAAAAAAGAAACCCTGTCCTGTTACTCCTTATGGAAGCTTTCCTTTGAAAAATCCATGCAGTTCATGTTTCTGTCAGGCAAGGTAATATGCCTGTAAATTTAATCTGACAGAAGAAGCAGCACAGCATCAGCAGAAAATGACAAAATCAGATTGTAAGAGAGGGACAGCCAAATGCCTTCACAGCTCTCAGAATCCACCAAGGGAAACAAATTCACGCAACTGTAATAAAGCCAGACTCAGACACTCACTGGAGGTTTGTGGTGCTAATACCTTTAGTTTCCACTTCAAAATCTCATTCAAAAGTGCTTAAATCTTGTATTGGCTGCCTGATGGAAGGTGCCTTTGCCTAAATCCAGCCCTTCTAAAAACCAGGGATAGACTGCATTTATTGTTTCCAAGGGCAACACTTCAAATGTTACCAACTTTTGTTTTCTGCTTCAGTTACACAAATCTGAACTCCTTTCTCTACCCAGGCCTTTCTTCTTGTGCCCACAAACCCTAAAGCAACACAAATAATGACCAAAATGTATGTTCAAAATAAAAATGAAACATTTTTACTCTTCAGGAAGCTGCAAGTAATTGCATTTAAAACATAGAGATAATTGTAGATCCTTATTGTAACGTGCTACATAAAAAAAAGGAAAAAAAAAGTAAAATTTCAGTTTGAAAGGAAGCTTATCTCAAAACAAATATTTTCTTCATATTTTCTTGCCAAATAAAGCCAGTAACAAATAAAAATTATCACCTAAGGTGTTGTGCCAAAATCATGCTATTACAGGTTAGGTGATCTTACCTTAAAAGACTTAAAGTAGTTTTTAAGGCTAACTTTAACTACAGAGGTGTATTTGTGAGAGCTTTCAGCAGCTCTGCCCACCTGGAGGAGCAGAGCTGAAATAGCCATTAGCAGCACAAGATTCTCCACAAGGCAGTATCCATGGGCAGCTCCCAAAAATACAAAAGCATTGGGGGAATAGTAAAGACAGAAATGTCACTTTATTTGCTTGGTTTCTTTAAGGATCCTTCCTTATCTTCCTATCCTATCTGCTCTCTGAAATTCAGTATTGCTGCAACACTCTTCATTCACTTATACCTAAAGCTATGAAATGCTGTATTAGTCCTTAACAAACACCAACATCCTTCATTTAAAAAACAAACACGACAACAAAACCCAAGAGGATATTTCTGCCAGTTGAGAAGGAAATAATGCAAACTCTCTTAATAAAGTAGCCCTGTAACAGCTAAAAGTCTAAAGTTATTCAGACTTTCTCCTACTTCTTCAATTATCTCAAACAAAAGCTGATGGGAATGTTCAGAACTCATAAAAAGATATTTTGGCACCACAGGCAGAGCTCCCCAGCACTGTAGATTTCTCTGCAGCAGCAATAGTGGCTCTGTGATGACTCCATTCCCTTCACAGGGCAAGAGCTGCTCTGCCAGGTGAGGCATAAAAATAAGGTCCTGACTTCATGTAATTATCTAATGAAACTTTCCATACTAGGAATTCATTAAATAGGGGTGTCTTCTCTGTAGCTGATTGGAAAATACCTCTTGTAGAGCAACAGGTGTTTCACTCTGCCAAATTAAATGGTGATTACCAGAGAGATGTGGTCGGGAAGGTATTATCTTCAGGAAGATATAATTGCTACTGTACCTTATTAACCTATGGGAAATTGCAGGACTGCCTGACTCTCTCCAATATTTTGGTGGCTTGTCTAGCCAATCAGCTAAGCCAAGAAGGAAACTGATGGCTCAAAACAGCTTGTGTCAGTTTATAAGGACAGCAATAAGGTAGTGGCTATCAATAATATTTGATTGAACTTAAGCACAGACAGTTGTGGTAACAAAACCACAGGAAAAAAATCACATACTGGCTCCAAATGGTTGCCTTCTCAGGATAAAATCTAGTGTTAAACTTTAACTGTAATTAAAGTAGCATGGGGGTGGAAGTAAAGGAATTTGCAAAGTTAAATGCTCAAATGAGAAATGTTACAGCAGTTAGTGAATTCTGCTACATTAAATAAATAAAGAAGGAGGAAAAAGCCTTCTGTAAGTTTTGACAGGATTTTTTCTTTGCTATAGCAGGGAAATCAACAATATATGTTTGGAATATTATCAGCATTAGAGAGAGACTGGAGGATGAAATCTAGAATTTTATTCATACACATCTGACAGAATCATATGCACAAATGTATAGCTATAGAAGTCAGGCAATTTTGGGGATAAAGGCAACACAACCAGGAAAAATATTCCACACACAAAATATTCCACACATCTGCTTTAGGTTTATCATGTTCTAAGTTCTGCTTATCTAAAGACAAGACAGTGAAATAATACAGTCACTTAAAACATTGAAAATCCAGCACTGATAAAAATAAAATTTTTTACTGATTAAATGTACAGAAGGAAGATTTTTTTTTTTCCTTTTCCTGAATAACACTAGAATTCAATGCAATTATATTGGTATAGGCTCTCCCTTCCTCCTCCTGAAATATGTCTTTTCCTGGTGTTAAATTTTTTTTTGCAGCTCAGATTGTGCCCTCTGAAAAGTGACTGAAACAAAAAAAATCCTTCACAATTATATGTACTTAGGGACATAGAAAGGAAAATATGTAACTCTACTAATGATAGTAGGTAACTTTCCTCTAGTACTCCTCAAGCTAAGCCACTGGCAGAAACTGGGCCTGTAAAAAGGAAAAGCTTAGTACCTTGCAAATAAATGCAAATGCACAGCAAAAGAAGTAAAGACTTATATTTTGCTAAGGGATTATGATAGTAAGCCAGTCAAAGAAAAAAAAATCAAGAAGTCCTTTGTTAAAAACCCAGGCTCTTACATGCAGGAAAAATGCAACCCTCAACTGAAGATCACAGTAAATTTTAGTTAATTATTTCATAGACCATATGTGTAGTACCAGAATTCCAAATCCAACAATGCCAAAGAACACTATCCATTCCTGTGTGGACTAACACTGCAGAAAATCTCAAAACAGTCTCATAAATTTCACATTGCAGACAAACATGTGCCTGCTAAGAATCTAATGTGCTGGGGTTTATCTGGGGGCAGGGGGGGGAGCTGTTTAGAACTGGAATGAAAGCAGCCAGATTTAGTTTTAGTGCAGAGAGTATTTTAATAACAGCAACAGATGAAACTATAATAGTCTGACCCTATATGAAGGTTCAGGAAGGAACCTTCAGCAAGCAATAAATTGCTAACAAAAAGACTGAAATTGTTTTAACCATTAGGGCTGGATTTAAGAAGTGGTCTCAGAGCATGACTGAGAATTTCAACTTTTGAGCATGAGGGAAGTATTCCAGTGCAAAGCTACTGAGAGCCTTAATAAATGTGGGCTGAAAAGATCACATATTTCAAATTATTTTTGCCTGTGAAGGGATGCAGCCAGACTCCAGCACAACCACAGGGCACTGGTTTCCAAAGGGAAGTGGGTCTGAAAACCCCACATATTTCAGTTGTGCCTGGCTCAGCCAGGCTCCAGCACAAAGCACAGGGCACTGGCTCCCAAAGAGGGAGAGCTGCCATGCTGCAGCACTGAAGGCACATGCCAGGAATATGTGGAGCAGGGGTAATCAAGCCTTGCTGGATCATTCTGGCTCCACCAGAGCAACCTGCTGCTCCCAGGCAGGCAGCATGCTGGAAAGCATCACACAAATGCATTTAAGTGGCCCCGGATGAGTAAGAGGAACTTAGGAGTGCCTCAGCACTCCCTCCTCCAGGAGGGGCAGCAGCGGTGCCACCAGTCAGAGTGAGAAGAAAATCGTGTCAGCCTTTGGGAAGGAATAAAAAGGAAAAGGCAACTACCATGCAAGAACAGCTCCAAAGGGGCTGGAGAAGAGGAAGTGAGGCAAATGAGGCGCTCAGCACTACATTGGCTCAAGTGATTTCTGCTGTTTATCAGCAAAAGGTGCAGCTCAGAGGAAGGAGCGAGTGTGGGCAGGTAGGCAGGCAGCCAGGGGAGGCTGTGAGCTCAGCAGTGCTGTGAACACTTGTTTCTCACACAGTTCATTTCCCCCATCTGTCTGGTTCACACTGAGGCCATGCACACACCTGTGCCAGGCCAGACCCAAGGTGCCAGAAGGGCAGGACTGAACGTCTGGGACCTGGGGCAGGGCTTGCACATGCTCAGCAGTGCCTCCAAATAAATCCACAGAAAATCACACACTCGGTGCCAATAATCTGCTGGAGGAAGCATGCCTGAATCTTTAAGTGTCACAGATTCTTGAATGTGAAGGTTTAATAACTGCGTGAACAACCCTCATGAAAAGGTTTGGCCTAACCATCTCCACATTTGTTATTAAAGGAGACCTTCAAAATGTCATGCTGCATGGATTTTGCCTTAAATTGGCCTGAATATTACCTACACAAAATCCTTTTCATGCCATATAAGCAAGATGTGCTTTGGGGTTTTTTAACAAAACAGTATCCAGGTAGGTAGAAGACAAAAAAGTGACATTCTAATTATATACTTCATGAAATTGTGACATTTTGAAAGCTAGAAAATTACTTTGTTTCATAAACAAAATTACAGCAAAATCATTCAGACTCGATTTTACAGTTATCATGAATTACTGTATTACTGACTGTAAGAAAAAAGAACCATAGTTTAAAGAATCAATGTGACATTTTTGCTAAAATATCCTTAAGCTTTTAGATGCAGTGAGAACCCATAGTGTTTCTCTTCTTAACAGTGTCTTGTTTTATTGGAAAATTTTTAGTCTGCTATCAAGTGATCCCATAAAGCAGGGCAGAACTAATGGCTTTATTAAGTATATTTACTTCAGGCTAAATGGAAGGAGCAATTATATTCCACTTATGCAGGAAAACAGCTGGAACCAGCTGAAGGTATCTCAGAGTGTAACAGAAAATATAAAAAGGCATGATCAGAAGCTTGACAGGTTTGCTAACTCAAAATGTAATGTTAGGGAACTGTCTGCTCAGCTGTGTGATAAAGGGGCACAGGGACCTGGGAGGGAGGTGGTAAAAAGCAGCCACAAACAGAAATACACAGCCAAAATATCTGACAGGTCTGCTTCAAGAGATTTGAATGGGAAAAAAAAAAAAAAAGGAAGTTAAGTAAGCAGGGCACCTTTTTTAAGTATTATTGTTGGAGGCAGGAGAAGCATCTGTAAAGGAAAAGTCAAGGAGTGGGACTCCAGGAGTTTCACACTTCTAAGCCTTGGTGACAAGTCTAGACTTTGTGTAAGCAGAAGAATTGAAGATGATGGTAAAGAGAAGCTCCAGCACATGAGGAGGAATGTGCTTAAGAGTGCCTGGAAACTGTGAATTGAGAACTATTTAATCAGCAAAAAGAAACTAATGTGCATCTGTTTACTATTTCAGCAACAGCTGACTTATCTTTCCTACTTAGTACTTTTTCCTTTCTTTTTCTCTGGTCGTGTCCAGACCAAGGACAGCAGCTTTCCTTGTCCACCAGGAGCCCGTGTATCTTCCTTGCACTTACAGCATCTGTGAGGTCAGCCAGATCTTTGCAGTGGAACTGCTTAGAGCCATTTTCCTATTACAAGTATCACAAAAAAACACTTAGAGAATTCTAAACTCTAAAGCTGTATTTCATCACAGCCCCAAATGAAACAAGGTGGCTTTAGACAAGGAGGAAGTGAGAGTGAGACAGATTGTAACCAGAGTATGCTCAGATGTTTCCTCCCCTAATAAGTGCTTGCAGAGCAAGTTGTAGATCCTTATCCTTATCCATGCAATTTTTGGCGACCTTCTGGGATACAATAAAACCTATAGAGTCTCGCCTAAGTCCCAAAAAACAGCCTTTCTTTCTGTCCTTTTTGGCAACATGGCCACTTCTAACGCCACTCAAGAGACTCACTGTCCCTACATTTAAATCCATGAATTCCCAGCTTGCTGCCTCTCAATTCTCTCCTAGCCTCACTTCACACGGTGGGAGTCTTACCTAGGCTTGTCCAAGTGCTCTTGGAACAGATGCTACTGCTCGCCCTATCCCACAGGCTCCATCTGGCCTGGAGCAAGAAGAAGAGAAGAAAACACAATAGCAGAGCTCATCGCCTCTGTCCTTTTGAAAATGTTGTGTCAGGAACACTACAAACAGTTAAGCCAGCATGCACTACCACCACCTTGGCTCTTCCAGGGCATACTGTTCTCTGGAAGTAAATTTATCACCCTACTACTTCTGTACAGGGAAGGTGGTGAGTGCCTCCAGAATGGCTACATCAGTCTGAGGTGATGAAGTAAAAATAATTTGTTCTTGCAGGGGGTTCAGGCAGGAAGGTCAAGCAAATCTTTTCCATGTAAGTATGTACTGAGCTTATCTGCACGCCTCATAAAGCTCATGTATTTGCTGTAAACTATCGGTACCATTAGATTAATAATAAATATGCGTGTCTGATGGGAAAATGTGGCAACTGAATCCTTGGTCTTGTCCATCTGTTGCTCACTGTTTGTATAACTCCATATTACAGTATGCTTGTTTAGGTTTTAGCTGCATGTTGCAGTACGAGTATACACACATATTGAGATATATATATACATATTTGTGTACATATATATGCACACGGGGGTTGTGTGATGGTTTAGCACGCAATGCTGTTCCTTTCGGATGGGCGCAGGGGTGTGTGAAGGTGTGCCAGCAAACACGGGCTGGGTGTGCTGGGAGATCCGGGCCCGCTGCCCTCCCCAGCCCGGGGGACTGGAGCCAGGCAGAGCCCCTCAGGGATAGCTGAGCCTGTCAGGGATAACTGAGCCTGTCAGGGATAGCTGAGCCTGTCAGGGATGTCTGAGCCCCTCATGGATGCCT
>VYXF01007591.1:67608-106318 GCA_013397295.1 Polioptila caerulea | reverse complement strand
CCAAGGCCATGGAAGACTGGGGTTTAACCCAGGTCTGGTTTCTATCCCAAGGCCATGGAAGACTGGGGTTTATCCAGGTCTGGTTTCTATCCCAAGGCCATGGAAGACTGGTGTTTAACCCAGGGCTGGTTTCTAGCACAAAGCCATGGAAGACGGGTTTAACGGAGGGCTCTGGGCCCCATGCACTCCTCTGCCCTTCTGATACCTCTACCAGAACCCAAATGTGTGCAAGAGTTACTAGTGGAGTTACCAGTGCCAAAAGCATTGTTGTAAGATGTACAAACCTCATTACCTTTAGGTAATAGAACATTCAGGCTCTTGGCAGGTGGTTCTTGGCTTGCTGTAACAGTGAGACTCTGCCTGTGTTTGAAGAACCTGTCCAATCTGCCTTTTGTGTTGTTTTCCCCCATTTCTGTGCCAGACATCACCCCTGAGGGCAAGTGCCTATTGAAAACTCCTCTCTGCTTCTTGCCTGTGTGTTGTGCTCAGGTGTAGCCTAGAATTAACCCAGTGTAATGTTTAATGTCATGGTGGTGTGCCTGCAGCATTTTCATATCTTACCTCAAACCTTGGGTCAGCTGCATGGTGACCTGTGCTGGCTCCAGCCTCTCACCACCAGCCCATGAAATCTGGTTTATTTTTTTTTTCCTGGCTTGGGTGTAACTGATGGTAACTGGTAAAACAGAGAAAAGAGGGCTCACTGATGGTGAGCAAAATACTGCCCTGTTTTCAACTTTCTTAATGTTCCTTTTCTTCAGGAGAAGACGGATGTGGAGGGAACACTGTTTGTTTACACAAGGTGAGGACACTACATTTTGATATATGCAGGTGAAATCTGTGGATGTAGAAAAGCTGGCTGGAATGGAGCATGGCTGAATGAAGTAAAATTATTCCCTTTGTTCAAGGGTGAAAAGAAACTGAAACTGCCAGAAGCAAATGTGGGAAAGAAAACACTCTGATGGAGACATCACCTTGTATTTTGATAAGACTTGCAAATGTGATTTAAATGTCAGTATAGGCAAACTGTAGAAATCTTTTGTGTTGGTTTAAATAGGATTTGCAGTTTAAAAGCGTCTGAACAAAAAAGAGTGAAATAAATAATGATACTGCTTAAAGGAAGGGAATGGCAGAGCTTTTGAAATATTGTGTCCTCTACTTAGGGAACTTCCATACTAATTGTGTCTGTTCATGTTTTATGCAAATTTTATCCTACATTTTGGATGGTTTTCATGCTTTCTTTTAGCAACAACTCTGATTGTGGCTTTCAGAGCATCATTTTTTGCACCATTTGTTCCAGCACATGTGTTTGTTCTGTTGTGAAGCTTGGCCTGTGCTGGAATTTCCATGTTGGTGCCCTAGCATTTCTCTGTGGCCGCTGTTAAAATCAGAAAGTTACACAGTCAGCAGGTCTTGCAATAGCTGCTGAGGTGTAACATCAAAGCAGAAAGTTTCAGCCTTTCTATCAAAGAGGATCTTGTAGGAGAGCTGAGAAAGCAAGAGGTGGTTTTGAGAAGTATGTGCGGTGACAGAGGCCCAAGAGCCTGTGAGAAGTGAGCTTGGTGGCAAGTGGGAATGCTGGTTTCAGTCTTTGCAGCTCTCTTGTACCAGCAGTGGCAGTGGTCATCAGTAATTTTTTTGAGCTGTTCTCAGGTAAGTGGAGATCAGCTGCTGTAAAATTGCCACCACAAGAGGAAAGAAGCAGCCCTTTGTTGTGCTGGCACTTGGTGGATGTGGTGACTTGTGTGCTGCAAAACAGAAGCAGCATTTCCTGGTTTGTTGGTTTCAAAGCTCAAGAACTGACACCATGAAACCTGGTCCTTCTGATATTTGTTATCTTTCCCTGGTGTTTTTGTTGCCTGAGGAAGTTTCCTTTTAGGGCACAGGTTGCTGCCTGGCTGCACTTTAGGCAGCAGTATGCAACAGGTGGTGAACTGTGAGTAACATCATGCATTGCCCTCATCATCAGTTTCAACCTTAATTTTCTGTGACTTCAAACAAATTTATGAAGTCCTACAGAAAAGGCATTCCCAACAGTTTAGAGACAACTGGTGCTGCCTTTGTTTCTTCTCATTACCTTAGTCACAATGTAAAATGATGTTACCATTTTGCTTGGGCTGACTTACTCACTGCCCAGCTCATCTTAGTGAATTCAAGGAACAGTCAAAAAGCCAGACTTGGAGATGGGGGAACACCAGTGGAAATGGACTGTTTAAGTGAAATATTGGCCCTTGCCAACAAGGATTCTTGTCAAGGATTTCCCTTTTGTTTATTATTTGTTTTACTCTAATACTGTAATACAGGTTCCTGAGTTTTGGGTTCATAGAGAAATCCACATACCAGCAGTTAAGCAGTGGTGGCACTTTTCCCAAATGTTTAGCCATCATCTTTGCCTTTATTGCCAAACTTGGTTTGTAAGGAGTGTCTCCTGTCAGGATCATGACAGGTTTAATAGATTTATCAAAGTGACTTGAAGTGTAATCTCCATGAATGAGCTTAATGATTTAGAGTCATAGAATGGTTTAGCTTCATCATTTATCAGGGATCATTCAGGGATGGGGGAGGATTCCCAGCTGCTCTGGGGCAACCTGTTTCAGTTTCTCACATGGTGACTTTTTATCCTTACGTTTTACATGGCATAGAAAATTCCCTCTTTGATGACTGTTAGTATCTGCAGTTGTTGACCTGAGTGCTGAGAACTTGGCTTGCTCTGACTTGTTTTAATTTCTGCTTTCTAGTCCCGTGAGGAGCTGTAGAGTAGATGGTGGCAGTGGATCATGTGATGCTGATGGTCTGTTTATTTCTCATACATAACGTAGGGCTTTGCCATAATTAAAGGGATTACTGAAACTGCAAGAGTCAATTGTTATTTGCTTGGCAACAAAATTACATTTTTGTAGCTTCTCTCATAAATAAATAAATAATGAATTTAGAGCACTACACAACAAAGAAATTCTGGTGCTTTCCTTTTTCCTCGACTTGATGGGATTTCTACTTGTTCCTTTTCAGATCAGCTTCTCCAAGGCATGGTTTCACAATTATGAACAGACTGAGCATGGAAAATCGAACGGAACCCATTACTAAAGATCTCGATTTCCAGCTCCAGGACCCTTTTCTGCTCTACAGAAATGCCAGATGTAAGTGTGGGACACGTTGGGTTAGGTACTGCAGTCAGGTTCTCTTCAGTCTGTTCTTGGTTAAGGCAGTCCAAATGCTTAGACTGCAGCATTCAAGGGGTGAAATTGAAGGAATGTGTTTTGCTTTTTTGATGTGCTGAAAAACAAGAATTGCTCAGTGTTCCCCAAAATGCCACCCTACTGAAGAAAGTATTAGGATGTGCTTAGAAGTAATCTCCTAATTTAACTGAAAAACTAAAGTGGATGTGGTTGCCTGGATGTGATGGGCTGAGAGAGACAGAGAAGGTGTGTGTATTTGTGTTTTCTGAATACACCCCAGTCACTGGTGGGAAGTCTCAGTGTAATATTTGTAGTCTTGATTTTCTGCATGAAAATAGACAAATGCAGCCAATTCAAAGCTTTGTGTTCTGCTCCAGCTCCAGAATACTGTTCTTTGAGCATGTTGGAAGGCAGATTTCTTCTCAACTATTAGGCATAACTCTTGACAACATAATGCTGAATCTAATTTAAACCCTCCTGAAAGAAAAAGTTATTACTTTGGGCTTTCTGTTGATATTGCATGATTATCTTTGCACAAGAATTAGCAAGTGTCAGGCAAGCTCAGAAATGAGTGGAAGATGTGAGGAAGCTTATTTGTGCCTGCAGATCTGCACACAGACTGTTAGAATGTGCAGGGAGCAGTTGTAAATCCAGTTTGTAGCTGTGCTTGGAAGCAGAGCTGTAGTACCTGATCTGGGCTTTGTCCTTTATGCATAAAAGCAGATTGCAGAAATGGTTTATGTGAACTGTGCTGCTCAAGTGTTCCCTCTGGACACAGTAAAGGCAAAAGGAATCCGTGGCTTGTAATGCAGCCCGATTTGATAATCTGCTAGACCTTCTTCTTTCATAAACTAATTTGGAGTTGGGAAATATATCAAGAGGGAATCCTGTTGTTCACACACACTGTGTGGTAGAAGCAATAGAGAAAGAACATTCTAAATAGCCTAAATGAGGCTGCTATTTTTGGGACTGTTTGCTAGGTTGACAAAGAATTGGAATTCAGAAGGAAACTGAAGAGTTGCAGACATCTCCAGGCTAACCTAGGCTGGGCCAGACATTAGGATTTTAAGTACTGTGACACCTCTTTATTCCATCTGATTTTGAAGGCTTTTTCTTATGTAGCTGTAATCTTGTTTAATCTCATTTTGGAACTTCATTAGGAGTTTATGTATGTATATACCAATACCTACCTTTTGAAACCTGATTAATTAATTTTTCATTTTTGTTGACACAAGCAGTATAATGAGTGATTAGAAGTTGACATAATTCTGTGGTGACAGAAAATACATTTTTAGTCTGATTACTGTGTGTAAATTGTAATTTGTTTCTTTTTTTTACTAAGAGAAAAACCAGGGGTTGGAGGATGTAAGCTCTTTTTGCACTAAGAGACGTGAAAAGTTTCAATTTGCAGGGTCTCAAATACAAGAAGCAGCCTGTGCTTCTGAGCAGGGTGCCTGGGTCTGTGGATCTGATTTTTACCAGGGTTAGCTGTTTGATCTAACCAGGGGTAAATCTATACATACATCTATATATACATCTTAGTTGAATTAAGAGGTTGATTGTCTGAGATTTGTGTTTGTTTTACTAAAAAAACCCTATAAATTCTGTCAGTATCAGGTGAGTTCTGGTATATGTTACCCCTACCTGTTTATCTTCCTAAAATTTTCTTACAAAGGCTTAATTATTATTTCTTCAAGAAAACTGAAGGTTTTGATCCTTCAAAGGAAAAGCTGTTGTTTTCTCAGATTTTCATGAAGACATCTGTTTCCAGAGCATATTGGCTGACAGTTTTTACCAACTCAGTTGACTTTTCCAGGCTTTCTTTAGGTCCCTACAAACAGTTCATGTGGTGATTTCTTCACTGAGTTGCAGATACCTCTTCCTTATTTTGCACTGCAAAGCCTTTACAGCATAAAATAAAGGGATCTCCTCGAAAATAAGTAAGGGTTTTCTCATCCAAATACAGTTCTGAATATCCTCTTGAATTTTCTATATGAATATTTTCTTGCTCTTGTGCTTTATTGTACAACTTGCCTTTATAATTTTTTTGTAAAACTAAGGCTTGAGGCTTATTCCTTGTTAAATGAAGTTTTCATACAAAACTGGGGCATTTAGGCCCTTATGTTTTAGTATTATTTTTATCTCCTGCTTTCACATACTAACAAGGAGTACTCAGTAATAGCTGTTTACTTGGCAGAACAGTGGACAGTTTGGCAGTAATACCTAACAGTATCTGGAAATAAATTATCTTTTCCTAACGTGTTGTTTGATTTGGTGACTTCTTAGGCTGTTTTTCATACCTGTCTTCTTAGTAGATCTAAGAAAACTAACAGTTTTCTCTGTGTTTCTAATTGCTGGCTCTGCCCATTGTTTTGTTTCTTCCAATATTCAAAATTCATTTTGTACAGCTGAGTATCTGTGGCTGGCTGTCCCACTCAGTCTAAAATAAATGTTTTTGGCAGCAAAAGGTGATATTTGTGTACTGGACAAGCCCAACAACATTTGGTCATGTACTAGCTATCCTTTTGTAAAGCTTACTTTGCATCCAGTATATGATCACAATAGAAAAAGACTTTCCAAAATTATACAAAATAAATTTTAGAAATGCTTAAAATAAAACAGTTATATTTCATCTTTTTACTTTCTTTTTTTTTTTTCATATTTCTTTTATTGTTTCATATGATCCTGGTCATAAGTTGAAATATTGTCTAAACACCATGTTGGAGATGCAGTCTAATCCCAGGGCTTTGCAGGCTGGATTTGGGATCCATGCCAGTTCATGTTTGTGCCCATCCACTGCTCCACAGCAAAGTTTTGTTTGGGAAATCTGTTAGGGTAGAGCTGGGTTATTTATTTCAAAGCCAGGAGGGAAGCTCAAATCATAGTTTTTAATGCCAGCAGAAATCTTTGTCCACCAAGGGACAGAAGGTTTATGGATGACACAGGCAATTTTCAATGTGACCTTTAAACTTCTATAGTTTACTCCAATTTTAGATGCTTGCTGTCTGAGAGCAAGACAGTAGTTCTGGTTTTATTTGGAAGATCTAACAATTTTAAAGATTTTTTAATATTTCATGAGTTATGTATTTGACTAATCTTAACTACATAATTATTACTTTTTTATTAGTTTTTGGTAATAGTTATTGAGAAACCCAATGTTCAGAGCCTACTGTTTAAGCCTTGATGTTGATTGATATGAGATTGTTCAGGAGAAATACATAGCAGTAAATTATTGATTAAATTACCTTCATTTTCTCCCTTTAGCAGCTGTATAATAATTACAGCTGTCACCCACTCTCTGCTATACCAGGTGTTTCTATCTGTGTGCTGGGTCAGGGAATTATTTCTCCATTTCACTCATTTACTTTTTCATCACTGAGTGCTGCTTTTGATGCTTATAGGAAATGGAATTTGGGGAATATTAAGTTGCTTAGCTCAGAGCTGGCTTCACCTTGAGCATTTCAGCTCTGCCAAGAATACAAGATCCTACCTTAAAATAGTATGCTAATTGTGACAATGATCTGATACAGGTTAATTGGGTGCTTTTCTGCTATATTGAGTGGAGAAAGAAATTGTGTGACACGTCAGCCAGTATTCTCTCTCTGACAGTTTCTGTACCTATTTGGACATAGAAGTTACTTTTCACTTCTGTGCCACACTGTAGCAAGGGCTTTGCTCCTGTCATCTCCTAAGCCTGAAATGAAATAATGCCTTCCTAGAGGAAGGTGTCTGCTGAATTTGGGCTTTTTGCAGAGGTTCAGCGAGCGGTACCAAAGCAGAGCAGACGTGGCTGGTTTTGGCAGAGCTGTCCAGACACACGGGGTCTGTACATAACCTCACACTTGTTTCAGTTTTTCACTTTAACCTGCCACCATATGTCTCTCAGAACCCTGAACATTTTGTATTATTTTCCCAGATTCCTACACGGTAGAGACATCTGGTAAATGGGATAGGAGGGAGAGGGAAGTTTGCCAGCTGTCCAAAGAAATTTTGTGGGTTTTATCTGTGGTTTGTGGGTTGAGTTTTTTTTCTTCCCTCATAGTTCATAATTATGTAGGAAAATTTTTCCAAATATATGCTTGGGGGCAAGTGATTGTAAAATGTTTAGGGGAAGGTAACAGTGTATATTTTCCTCAAACTATTATTTTTCATTCTTAGATTGTGTTACAGCATCCACAAGCCCTCTCAGATGGAACAACTCATCTTCTTTTGAGACTCATTTTAGTGGCTCATTTTAGTTCACCCTTCTAAGGAAATACATCCTGGTAAAAATGAAAATGGATTATAAGTGTCCCACCTCTGCAGTGACCCTGCAAGTAGCATTTCTCTTCTAAAAAACATCTTAGCTGGAAGACGTAAAAGTTTACTTCTGAAGGGAAAAGGTAGGAGGCAATAAGAAGAGAATCAGTGTAATATGTAATAAAGAATACATGATGAAAAGCTGTCTCCTTTTAGCTACCATAGTGTCTTTTTCTCCTTGAAATATGTTCATAGTCTACACTACATTATTGCGTAATACAGTATTTCAAACCTCTTCTTTCTTCTGATTTTTTTTCTTTTAATTTGAGAATGAAACCAGAATTTGGTGGTTAAATTTCCTTGTGTATATATTTAGACTTGGTCTTCTGCATATTGACCAATAAACTACTACTTGCTCAGTTGAGACAGGCAAAATAGATATTCCAGCCTTTGTCTTTATGATGTAATAGAGCTTCTGTTCTATGCTTTCCATTTGGGTAAAAATACCAGTTTAGAAAGGAGGGCCTTATTTATCAGCCTCCTTCCTGCCAACATACAGTATCAGGTCCAAAATGAAAACCCCAACAGGATGAATGCAGAAAATTGAAATGTGTCTTTAATTCCCCAAATGCTCATTCACCTTTCAGAATTTTGAAACAAATACCTGTAAATGTGTTTAACTTAGTCCAGTTTATATTATTTTTCCTCTAAATGTCTCCAAATCAGTGGTCTACAGATTCAGAAATACTTCATGGCTTTCTGTTGCCGCATCATTGCGCAAAATGTGGTGATTTTGTCACAACTGAATAACTTAAAACCAGTTTTTTTGAGCTTAAGTTTGTTTGTAGAACTATTATTCTGGCCTGCTACAACCTACATGTTTCATTTAAGAAAATATTTCTGTAGTTTAAAACTCTTTGAAAAGTGTTTGTCAATTTGAAACAAAAGTGCAAACTGATACTGTGGAAATGCTAAGTAATTTTAGCAGAAGGGCCTTGCCCTTTCTAGGGATGTATTCTTCTCAGCCTAGTTTTTTGCTAAACAGTTTTGGGTAAGGTTATTTTTTAAAAAGTCTACCTGGACTGAGCACTGCCATTTGTTCAGAATACAAATGATTGTGGTTTACCTGAGGTTCTGTCCTTGGAGACATTTTTGTCTCAGAGATACAAACAAATCTCTCCTCCTTTCCATTCCAGTTTCTCTCCTTTGATCAGCATGTTAAAAATTCATCGTGTATCCAGCAAGACAGAACAACAGCAGAGGTCATGATTATCTTCCCTGGATGTTCCTGACCTTAAAGTGAAACCTCAGTTTTGCTGAGAGTGTTGGCATGCTAACACTCCTGAGCACAGGCATTATTTTCCTTTTTTAACTTTCCAAAGGAAACACACATGCTGAAAATAATTAATGTTTTCCTAAGGGTTAATTCTAATCCCAGAAAATGAAGGATGCAGCATGAGCTTTGTCATGTTGCATGCATTTTTATTTTTTTTTGGAAACCTGTTTACGTTTCTGTCCAACTTAACTGGTTTATAGTTTGTCATCTGCAGATTTATTGAGGGAGCCAAGCAAGTTTCTTACTTCCTCTATTTATTGGATTCATAGTGATGATAATTCTTTTTCATGTGAGGTGGCCTCTAGCACTCATAAACCAGTTTATAAAAGCATAGATAAAGCATTACTAATTTTCTATTGCATTTCCCATAGAGTTGCTGCCTTTGTGGTCTATACTTCAACTAACAATGATTTTAATGTGTGTAGAAAATGTAAAAATTACTTCAGAATGTCAAGGAAAATAATAAACTGCCCCTCAGAAATCATATCGATACCAATTTACATTTTTATCACTAAAACTGTAAAATATGTGCATTTATAGATTGGATTTTCATGCTTTCTGTCTCATTTTAATTTTTAAGGCTACCTGGAAATCTTTAATGCCTGCCTGCTGAGATATAAAAATATTATTATAACTTGATGGCATAAGTTAATAGTGCAGTGAGGGATAGATGGACATGCAGCAGTGCTGGCTCAAGGAAAGTGGGTTTTAACATCAGAAATTATGGTTTTGCTGTCAGGTTACTTGGCTTGCCTATTCTAGAGAGCACAAACTACAGGGTTTGAAACCTGTAACTAAATTCTGCTTAAATCCAGGGAAGGAGGAGTGGATTTTTAACCTAGGGAAGGGAACAGGAAAATTAATTAAATGTAAATTAACCGAAAAAGTGCCATAGAATATAGCTTTGTATGGAAACTTGAATTTGATCATGAGTTTTTCTTTCCCCAAGTGTCTCTCCTACTGAAGCCGCCACTATTCTGAACAGAAGGCTGGACTAAGTGAACTGCAGAGGCCCCAACCAAATGAAATGATTATTGTGAGTCTAGGAGTAGCAGCTATTAGTTCATTCAGCTTTAGGTTGTTGGGTTTGTTTTTTTTTTCTGTGTATTGTGGAGAGTAAATGTTCTATGATTTAGGCTTTTGCGGTTCATATAAAAAAAAAAAAGGAGGAGAATTGCAAAATTCCTTTTGTTTGTTGTTTTTAAAGCAAAATTGTTTGGACTAATAAGTATTTCTAAATTTAGTTTTTTTAGGGCTGCCTTATTTTTCATATTTTCCTTTAAACTCAATACAATTTATGTTTTTCAGCAGAATTTGTAGACACCGCTTCTGAAAGCCTTAAGTTTTAATTAATAATTAAATAATTTAATAACACCACGTCCCATGTCACACTGCCCAACTCAGCACAGATATTTCTATTCAGACTTTCTAAAAAGGATGTTTTAGTTGTTTCTTCCTCACCCTTCCTACCCTGAGGATTTGGTGCCAATTGTGGAAACCTTTGGCTGAGCAAAGCAAACAGTTTAGAATGGTTTTTGTTTGTCAAGTGGCTTTTTGCAGCTGTAACTCTGATGACTGCAGCCATCTTTTTGCTCTAATGATGTTTTTCTGTTGTGTGTTGAAGGTGCTTAAAAAAAAGAGTAAGGAAGTGCAGCAAGCCCCATGTAGGTTTTCAGTTTCAGCCCAACCTGGAAGTCAGGTTATGCCATGTGAGAAGAAGCAGGCTAAGGAGCTCAGACAAAAAAGCTGTGCAGTTTTTGGGTGGCTGGTAATTATTTTGTGTGTGGTGCAGCTGTATCTCAGCTTGGGCAAACAAATCAATAGGAAAAGGGTATGGGATAGAGTTAGAACCACGGATCAAACATTCCACCTTTGGGGATGAGTTTCTGTATGGGATGGCAGGAGAGTAATGCTGCATATATCTGCTAGACACAGTCTTTATTTCCCATTTATGGATGTCAGCATATAAGCAACAAATTAGCTCGTCTGGAGGTTTGCTGTGAAGAGTGTAGTGCCAGTGCTGGGCATTCCTGACGTCTTTTCAAGATAAGATAGGCATATGATGCAGTAATGCTCAAGAGTTGGGCTTGCAGCTGATAATGACTTTTTTCAGAGGGGTTATTTTCACATGACTACCTGTATACCCTCTGCTTCACACATCCCTCCTTGTACAGCATAAAATGGTAGGTGTTTCAGGAGCTGGGGAGATATGTACATGAGTGCCTACATCTTTCTGCTGCAAACGAGGATATTCCAGAGCTGGTTGCTTTTCACAAATCCCTTGTGTAACCGCCTTTGCAGCTTAATCCCTTCACATACGCACACATGTATTTAGTATTTTCAGCTTTTCATTTTAAACTTCTTAGCCTCTTTGTCTACAATAAAAAAACCTGCTTTTTTCTTTTTCCGTATACCGGCATTCCTTTTTTTAATCATGTCACAGTGGAAGTAGGAAAGCAATGTTCATTAGATGCTCAAAATACAGTATATAACCAAGAGAAGCCGTCCATCTACTTAACTCCCCAGATCTGAGAATTACCAGAATTATCTAAATCCTGTGGTGGTGTGATCACACATTCAGGGCTTCCCAGTACATTATCACCAAATGCTGCTGTGAGGTATTAGGGTAGTCTCCTACATTACACAGATTGCCCTATTTAAACAGGAAGGCAACGCTCAGGGCAGCTCCCAGAACAGTTTCTGTGCACACGAGTGGGGGTGATGTTGTCTTACCTCCAGGTTTGATGTAGAAGTAGTTCAGCTGAGTTTCATGCACCAGCTTCCCCTTGTACTTGGTGTCAGGTTCCCCTGGCTGGTGGCTGGGCAGGGGGTGATACGCTTGCCGAACCAAGGCTTGAAACATTTTAAAATTCCACAGAATGCTGAGGCCGCAGAAGCAAAGTGTGTTTTCTATAGGTAGTCAAGGCACATTCCTTTTGGTTGATTTCCTTGCTTCAGAGTTATGTAATAGCCTTGTACGGAAGTTAAAACCTGAATATTGTTTTAAATTGCTGACAACTGGATCTTCTAATCTAGGAACTATTTTCTAGCTCTTTGAAACGCTGTCAATATCTTTCGCATTCTCCTTCCTTTTCTTGCTGTTCACTCCTAATCCTTTGCTTGTCCTCTGTGCCTTACGCTCAGTTGGAGCCTTCTCCTCCCCCTGTCCGTTTTTCAGGAAAACTTGGATTGAGGAGTGGAGATAATGGGCGCCATCCACCCGTCAGCTCATCACCTCAGCGAGCCATGACGATCTCTGCTTTCTGTATATCCACACGGGCTCCTCTGATAATATCCTCTTGTGCTTGAAAAAAATAGGTTTGCTTAGCAGAGGGTGGACTACACTCCTGACATAGCCAGAAAACTTCTCTTGGAATGTGAGCTTGCTTACTCACACTCTTTTATATGTGTGTGTATATATATAAAAATATTTGTAACCTTCTCTCAAAATATGGAAGATAAATATGTGAGCAAGTGTATCCCACAGCACATATACAAGCTGCTCACTTCTGTCTAACTTTGATTTAATACAAGCTCTTGAGTGCCTCATCAGTGCTCTCTTTGTCAAAACAAGCCTTAAATCGGCAGTAAAGAATACTTTTCAATTACAGGAGGGAAGAGGAAAGAAACCCTTCCCAAGTGTAAGATAGCATACCCTTTAAAGGACATGGAATGTGTTATATCCAGAAACACGGTGCAAGTGCTCCAGTGGAATTCCACTCGGGCTGCAAAGGCAGTGTTGCTTTTTTGTCTTAACTGGCATCCAAACCAGTTACAGCACTGGGCTTAGTGCCTGCTGCCTGCTCTGCTTTAATGGTGGTGGCTGCAGCCCAGCTGTGGGGTTTGCAACAGAGCCTCCTTTCATAAAATATCAAGTCTTCCTATCATAATGCATTGCTAAAAATCAATCTCAGTAAGTACCCCAGTGGGTTTTTCCTGCTGGCTTCACTATTTTGGACATATGTCTGCCTAGGACTGTTGGAGCCTGTTTTAATAATTCCTTTGCATAACAGAGGTATTATTTACAAGCATAAAACCAGCCAGAGAGATTCTGTAGCTGGGGGGGAAATAAAGAAGTAAGTAATGTAGGACACGAGCTTCAGGTCAGAAGTCAACAATAAAGGGACTGAGATTCTTTCTGTGAGTCATCTGCTGCTGGCCATTGTCTTAGACAGGATATGGACTTTCTGTTTGAGCTGTACCAATTCTTTTGTCTCTGTCAAACAAGCTGCCTTTCTATAAAATTTCAGTATCTTTCCTAAACAACATACAACATTAAATCCTCTATACAGGTGTGTGTAGCATCTCTCAATTAAAAAGTTCCTGAAATTTCATAATAATTAGAAAAATGAGAGAAATAACATTGGAATTTTTTTGTGAGTATGATATGTCTTCCTGCAGGGCTTTGCTGCCTTCTGTTTATTGTTACCTGTTGTTTATATTCTGGTTTCTCTCGTGTGACTATTCTCTCTTTAACACTCTTTAACAGAAAGCAAAGTAGATGTTCAAATTTGCACTGAGAGTTAAAAGCTGAAGGAGGGGAGAGACCGAGGAAGGAGATGATGATTACTGTTAAGTTTTATTCCTAAAGGATTATGCATAAGCTAGTAAAACACTGCTGACTTCTGAAGCAAAATGAAACATGCATTTTTACTTCATGTGGAAACAATACAGTTGCTGCAGTGAAAGTAGTCCAATGCAAAAATCCCAAGTTTTTATTTAAGTATGTCTGTATTGCTAGTCTAAAATCAGGGATTCAGAGTTGCAGGGTACCTCCCAGTGTTGCTATTGTGAAATATCTAGCTGCCAATATAAAAATGAATTTGATAAATGTGAGAGGCTTTTTTTTTCTGTTGAATTACAGGTTAAATGAGAAACTGTTTACTACTTAAATTACAGTTTTCTTGGTGACACACTTGATCTCAAGGGTGTATTGTTTCTTTGTACATATACACAGAATGTTCTGTATTCTTGAACACAGAATGTCTTGTGTGCAAGACTGTAGAGAAGTCAATAAACTTCTCAATGAACTGAATACTAACTTCAATTATTAAAATAAATTTTTAAAATATATACAAATATGTTAAAATAGAATTACAGTAATCAAAGGAAAAAAGCAACAAGGTACTTCAAAGGAGTGGTATTTGTATCTTCATTAAAGAAATTACTAAATTGCAATTTCACAAGAAAAACGCAGGTGAAACATTTATATTAATATTTTAATGATCCTTCAGCTTTCAGGCAAGTAAAAATGCAGTGACCATATGTGAGTGATAAAGGGTTCAGGGTGAAACTTAGCTTGTGGACACAATGTGAACCTACCCACAACTGGAGTAAACCTGTTGAAGTTTGCCTGTCATTCTGTGAGAACAGTGAAAGTCCTTTCTGTGCCTGTGAAATCCTATTATAGTGCTAAAAATTGTACTGCAAACTTTCTGTCTGCAGCTCTACAGGCAAGCAGGTGTTACTGAAGGCAGTGTAACACTGACTGCAAGAGAAGGAATGGCTACAGAACAGCAGAGAACTCTGCAATGTGTGCAGTGTAACCTGTTAACAGGCTGTGGCAAAGCAATGCAAGGGAATGCATAAGATACCCTGTAAATATCAACAAACTGCTTGAGATCTCAGGGGGAGTAGTTGACTTTTGCCTATTTCTACATGGATTTTTTTAAAGTCTTTTTCTGACAATTTTAGAACTAGAGATGGTGTAGGAAAAATGAAACAATTGCCTATCCAAAATGATGTTGTATATAGAGAATACAAAAGGAAAAATACAAAAGTGGGGGAGTTAAATTCTCTTGATCTTAGCATATTTCTTATGTGTTTCTTGTTACAAGAACAAGGATATACAAGTAATTCAGACTTTTATTGTTGCAGGCTAAGAACTTAGTCCAGATCTGCAAATGTATTTCCATTACTTAGGATCTGGAGGTATGCAGTGGAGAAATGAGATCACAACAGTCAGAATTAGAAACATCATCTATAGTTAAGGTTGCTTATTTTCCTCATGAAGCCCTTTCTGAAGTTGTTCATTATTTTGTGGGAGTTAAACCATTTGGAGTGACAGCTCATCATACTGATTATAGTAAAAATTCAGGTTTCAGGGAAAAAATGACATGCTATTGAACACCTATTTGAGGTTAAAATAGTCTTCTCTTTTTTCCCCTCTCTTCTAATATACTGGAAAATGGCATTGTCAGAGTTTGGAAAACAATTTGACCTTGAACTTAACTATACAGCTGTGGAATTCGAGGTGTACCTGTGGCAGGTACCTCAGAGATGCACTTTAAAAATAATTGGGAACATATTCTTATATTGGACTAAATTATAAATGAGAACCTTGATGTGAGAATCCTGGTGAGTCCTCTACCAGCTGTGTGTGTCACAGACAGCAGAGCAGCTTTTCCCTGTGGGTCTGCAAGCCCAGATACTCCACAAAAAAACCACTCAGAAGCTGCTGCTTTTCTTAACATAGTGGAAAGAAAAAGGCTGGAAATTGAGCCACTGAAGGTAGCTCTCCTTTCTCTTCTTTCCAATAAAAGCCATTTTTTTGTTGTCTCCAGGTTGGGAAAGCTGTGTTGTCCCCTTCTTGATTGAACAGAATTCTCTTTGCTTTTTGTTACTAGGTAGGAGTGAAGTGCACAGGATTAAGAGAAGGTTTCTAGTTTAACCTCTTCCACTTGTGACAGTCTTCTGTTAGTATAAGCCTTTCTGCTGATGGAAGGTATGGATTTAAATTTAGCCTAGCTCTGTGTAAGGCATTGCTGTGTTCTGCTCAGGTGATTTCTGTAGATCAGGGCCTGGCTGCATTTTGGTGTGTTGAAGACATGTTTCATTGTTTGCTGTAGAAAATTACCAGAGAATACAGAGCACAGGTAAGCTAAAAAAAATAACCATTTCAGGTGCTGAGGAGTTGCATTTGTTTTCCAGTAAGCCTTTCTCTGATGGATTTTTATTTCACAGGACCTCTGCTTGTGTTGACTGAGGATATTTGGTTGTAGTTTTTAGCTTATAGAGCTCTCATCTGGCAGGGACATTTTGGAAGACTATTGTGAAATAGTAACAGGAACCATTTGTTATTTAAGAGAGCCTATTTATAAGAAAAAATATTCCTTAAGTACAAACTTGTTATTTAAGAAATTGGTAGCCTGGCATCTACAGCCTTCCTGCCTTAATTTCAGTGTCACGCACCATCATGATTTAGAAATTTTTTGGAACTGATGATGCAATGGCAGGAGGTGTGACTGGAAAACCAGTGGTGTGGGGGAAAAAAATAAATTCTCTAAGCCAGATGGATCATAACATAGATGCTATTCCTGTGTCATGACTAAAAATTTCTTGTAGCATCAACAGAAGGCACATTTAAGGAAAATCTTGCAAATACTGTTTGCATTTGGGCTTTTTTCCAAAAAAAGTAAAGAACCTGCTGATGGACTCTTACATCTGCTGAGCGTTATGGAAATAAGTGGATCAATGGGCTTTTACATTTTCCTGCAGTTCTAACAGAAATTCAGCTTTAAGGCCATTTAGGGGGCTTTCCAGTAACCCTATTTTGTTGGACTGCTACACAGTTGATTTTTCTTCATAAAAATTTCTGATAAATTTGGATTAAAAATCTGCCTGAAGTCAGTCTCTCACAGTAGAGTCACAGACATGATTTATTAAACCATCCACCATGTCTATGCTGTCCCTTTTTTTTTGTCTCATGAAACCAGAAATATCTGCTGGCTCTATCTTGAAGTCTGCAAATTGGTCCCCCAACTTTCACAACTGATAGATGATGGTAGGAATATTTCAGAGTCCATTCTATTAACAAAGATTCTGTCTTGATTTTTAAGGCATAGTTCCAAGCACAATTAAACAGATGGTGGTGAGGAACTTATTCTTGACTTCAGTAATGTTGCCAATCATTGCCCACTCTCAAACCATTTGCTTTTGGGGGAAGGGGGCTGGAGGGACTTTTTCATTTTGTTGGGGATTTTGTTGTTGCATATTTAGTGGAATTTTTTTTTAAATAAAATTGCTTAAACAGTTCCCTCCTCAGTTGAATTTCACTGATTAAGCTGAAAAATGGCCATGTGTAATAATTGTTTTGCATTGATAAGTCTCTGAGTAGGATTCTTCTCCCATTAACAACTGCTTTGGTTTTCTGGTGTTTGGACTTTTTGGGTTTTGCTTCATTTTTTGTTTGGGGTTTGTTTTGTGGTTTTTTTGGTAGCTTGCTTGTTCATACATAATATTTTAAATGTTTGAGATAATGGAAATACCAAGTCTTCCTTTTTCCTGTCTTTGTTATCAGTTCTCCAAATAAGTTGATCAGGAGCTTTATCAACCTTTAAATGAGAGAACAAGTGTCTGATAATTCAACAGGCAGGGCCTTTGCAGAGCTTTTTAGGAATTTAGGTTAAGCTCATACCAAAATACACATTTTTGTTGTTTGAAAAACTCTTACCTTGCTTCAATTTATTGACATTTTTATGCCTGAGAAATCATCAAAACTTTGACTTCTCTTTAAAAACTTCCAGAAATACCAGGATATAGCCAGAGAGTAATTTGCATTATTTTGAAATAAATACATTTACCTAATACATATTTTGTATTGTGCAGCTTTGCAGAATGTTGGGGAGCAAGGGGCCTAAAAATTCCAGTATTGTTGATGAGCCACATTTCTATCAATTTTGTAGAACAGGATATAATTGAATTTTTCTCTACTGTTTTGGCTTTAAGTATCTAAAGAACAATATTTTGTATTTGAAAGCATTTAAAGCCTGTTTGGAGCTAAAAGATCTTTCATCCTAAACTAGGAAATATGAAAATTAGAGTTGGTTGTGCAGTCTCTCTGTTTATGGAATTTTATATTGTGTGGTTGTCTTGTTTTGCAGTAAGGACTTTGTTTCAGTTATCAAACAGTTGGAGAGGTGTTCACATCGAGAGGCTGCTCAGGATTCTGGTTTTTTCCTCAGTACTGATGCATGGGTCCTTGCTTGGTTATATGCCACTGGAGTTCTGCACTAGAGTCAGAATTACTGGGTTTTCTTGTTGTTTTCTCTAGTAATAACCACTGTAATAGCTGATAACTCATGAACAAACAGAACTGTTTTACCTTGCTCAGATTAAAAATATTATTCTTCCCATTTCACAGACTGGGATCCTAGGGCAGAGTAGATACAATTAGAGACCAATTAAATATGGAGCATCTGACTTTAATTACTCAAGCCAAATTTTTACAAGTGTATTTATTATTCATATGCTCAAAAACACTTCTTACAGACTTGGATTGGGATGCCTGGGGTTTCTGCAGGCCATGCACTCAAATCTTGCACCCAGGTCTGGGATCTCGACTGAGCCACCGGGAAATGAAACACACACAGCCAGTGCAGCCACTTCAGAAGACATTTCACAGCTTGTGTATCATTGCATAACATCTCTGGGATGGAAGTCAGCTTTCCAGGATAGTGTGCAGCTGTCTGTGCTGCAGTTTTTTTTATATTTTTCCCTTATTGCAGTCCTAAACATAGCAACGTAAAGGTGTCTGCCTGTCTTGCGAGTCATGGATACAGAAACTTGTTTTTTAATATTGCCAAGTGTGGATTTACACATTCAGGGGCAAGAGTCTAGGCTGTACATAGAGCAAAATACCTTAAGAAGCATGAAATCAAGAATAAAACACAAAAATGTAAGAATTGGGGGTTTCTATTAATTTATTTTTAATACCAGCAAGTATAAACCAGTCCCTAGGTACAGAGGAATCACTAGACAGGTGTTATTTCTGTATCCTTTTTTATCTAGCTTAAAGACTTTATGCAGTCTGTGGAGGAATAGCTTAAAAATCACGTGTTGCAGGTACAAACAAAAGCTTTGATAATGGAAATGTCTATCCAGAAGACAAAAATCTAATCACTGGAATAATAAAGAGGAAAAAGAATTCTAGAAAATGCCTTTCTTTTTAATAGAATACTTAACACAAATGATTGAAGTTGATAAGAAATTCTGTATTATCATAATAACTAAACTGATGTTTCAAATATTGAGAGGTTAGAAATTGTTATCTATAATTCTGGGAGATAGCAGCTGTCAGCTTCTGCTTATAAATAGTATCAAGTGTTCTAGTGTTTGTGAGGACAGGAGAAATCTGTAGCCAGAAAATGAAAATTGTAAGGCGGAAGCTTTCGAATTGGCTCTGAAGTCATGATTTAAAACTTAAATATTGTCCTTCCTGAAATTCAATCACTGAGCTATTAAAGGAGCTTCACAGATTTGGGTAAAATTTTTCAGTTTTGAATTATGAGTAGCCTGTCTTTTAGAAATTCTAAAAATTCTAAAGACTGATAACCTTAATAATTAATAATTTCAGTCAGTTTATTTAAGTAATTTATTTAGATTCCCAGTCAATATTAATTGATTTCATAGCTGCATTATGTCAGTTTTGTGCAATCTTGTTAACAACATTGTAATTTTGGCACTTTTTTCCTTTTAGTATCATCAATTCATTACTTGACTTTGTTTTTTTCTGCTTTTTACAATAATCTGTTCTTACATAACATTATGGTTGAAGCTGGGCCTAAAAGTGCTTTAATATTTCCCTTTCTGTGTGGCAGCAGAAAAATTTGGTTTGTGCCTCTGATGTTTCTTTATTCAGTTTTAACATGAACATGAAATTACCACTCTACAAATGATACTTAGATCTGGAATTCTATTTTGTCAAACAGTCTGACGGAGTGGGAAGGCAGATAAAAGTAATCTGTTTATGTTTAATCCTGATAAAACAGGCAGTGTTTTCCTGCTGGTAGAAGGCTTGCAGTGGAATTGTATTGTGAGCCTGTGACTCTGCCAGGTTCCCTGACAGTTACATGTTATCAGCTTAGGTTCTCATTCTGTTGGGGGGTTTTATGTTGCCACACACATCAGATTTTTTTTTTTCATTTTGTCTTTATCATTAATCAAGATGGAGGCCATTAATACTCATTCCTACTACTACTAGTTACACTTTTTTCTCTTAAATACAGATTATAGGAGAGTATAGTACTGTAGTGTGAATTCATGCCATGGTTACTCCAAGTATCTCAGATTTCCACAGGCTGCTGTGTTCTCACTGGTCCCTCATTCTCACATGCAAGAAAGAGCTTGGGGTACATCATGCTGCCACAAGCTCAGGGATTGTTTCTCAGTGTATTTCAAGTGTTCATCTGTTCTGGACACATGGGAGCAGTGTGGGAGAAAGAACAGTGGGACTGTCCACTTCTGAAAGATTTCACCTCTGACTGGGTGAGCTCTAAGCTCAGAAGATGCTGGGCTTTGGTCTTATCCTGCTTTCAGCTGTGCTACCTAATTTGGGTTGAAAAAACTATTTAACCAAGGTGCAAAGTAAATGTGGGTCGGTTTGAAGTTCAGTTAAACTCTAGGCTGAAGGTCTCTGGATCTGCAGTCTCCTGATTTAAAACTGGAGTTTGGATGGGATGTGTTGTTGGTTGGTGGTGTGGTTTGGTGGCACAGACCACAGACCCAGTGTCCTTGTTCCTTTGTTGCAATCATGTTTCAGAATGTCAGTTGTAGTTCTGTGAAATCTGAAATGGTCATTTATTCTGGTTATCACCTTACTCATGTTTGTCACTGGGTTGAGATAAATCAACAGCAGAAGCAAGGCAGTTTGAGTCTTTCAGCTTCTAATGGCCAGACACAGTTTGGCATTTCCAAGGGACTGTCAGCTCTCAGATTTATTAGATATTCATAAATAGTCTGTGATATGTCTGTTCCATTGGCCAAAGGTGAAGCTGTCCACCTGTGTTGTGTAATTGATGGTGCCACTGGCTGTGGTAGACATTAAAAGAATTTGAGAAGATGGAGCAGATGGCCAAAATTTCATCAATACTCTTCTCCACTGGAGATTCTTTTATAAAAAAATAAGAATCTTGATTAAAACAAATGTGGTTTGTCTGGGATTCTCAGTCTGCTTGCTGTGCTGTTGCATTGAAGAATATGGAGTTACTTGTGATTTGGACAGGTTTTAAAATGTGTTTCATCAGAAGGATGTGAAGTTTTGCATGACAGGTCAGTGTTCTGGAACTTTGAGTTGTTTATACACCTTTCTACAGGTCCACAGTTTATTATTGAACACTCATTGGAATATGCTAGAATATTCATGTCTATTTGAAACACAAAGTATAATATTTATGTTAAAAAAACTGAGATTACTTGTGCAGTTCAGCTCTTACGTTGTACATTTGTAGAACCACTTGTGTGTATTATGTTACTTGCCTTTTTAAAGTGAATAATAGAAATCATCACACTTTTCAATAATCATTAAAAGAACAGTACATATTTTAAAAGGTAATTTTTGTATGTCTACAGGATGTCTGGTTTGTGGGATGTTTTAGACTTTTTGCCAACGTGCATTAAACAATTGGGACCATTTTTAGTTCTATAGAAGACAACAAAGCTTTAAATTTGGGGGGGGGGATGAAGAAAATATTATACTTGTGTCTTGCAAGCAGCTGTACATTCATTTTCTTTCCAAACATTAACAAAGCCAAGGTACACTTCACATGCCATGGGTTTGGTTGTGTGGAATTGAAGGAGTTATTGCTTTTGGACTCTCCTAATATTAGGAAATATTACATCATCAGGGTCAGTGTTGCCATTGTTTTTGAACAGGTGCTCAACCCTTTTCAAATGAAATCCATTTTCAAATGAAATGTAACCAGCACTCTGTTCGAGGGCATGGCAGGAACTGCCAATTCTTGGGAAGGTTAAGAGACAACTCTTGCCTGCAGCAGGGGAGGGAGGGAGGAGGAAACCCAGGATCTCTTGGTGAAAAGGATGGGCAAAATTATAGCAAATCTACAGGGAGGCAGAGGTATGTTCATCCTACTCCACCAACTTTGATCCTCTGCAAGATAAACCTGAACATTGTTTGAAAACTAAACAGATTTTTCTACTTCCATATCTGTGCAGTGGTCCCTGCAACGTGCTGGTAGTGGAGTCAAATGGATATGACAACTGAAATAAAGGACAGAAAAAAATATTTTAAAGAAAAAACCCCACTGGTTTAGTGTTCTGAAGAAAAGGATCAAATACCTTTGCCTTAATTGAACATTTAAGAGCTTATAATTTACATGCTTAGAGATGTGCCTTTGATCTTTTTTGATTTTATAGGATCTGAGGTGTCATTTTGTGTTTCTAGATGGGGGAAAACATAAGATGGAAATAAATTCTGAAATTCATTCACAGGTCACATTTAAATATCTACCAGGTAGAGTTGCTGTTTGAGAAGATGATCATAGTTTGTGTTTGATGTGCATTTACAGTGTCCATATATGGGATTTGGTTTTATGATAAGGAAGAATGCCAAAGAATTGCAGAGCTCATGAAAAAGTAAGTGACGGGTAAACAAGACTTCTGTGCTTTTTTTGTGGATGTCTTTCTGTACATACATGCACATTTAATGTTTTTAGGATTATCATACCTTTCTACTTTAAACTTACATTTATAAACCTTGTTACAAGTGTCAAGCCTGCATTTCATAAAATCATAAATAAGTCACTGTATTGCAGTAATTTTTCCTAATTTGTGGTGCAGCTCTCCAGCTACATCAGAGTGTACCAGTTGATATGATTTATTTCTCCATGACTCAGAGATCTGTTTTGAAGAATTGTATTCTTTGGGGGCTTAATATATTTTTCAATTTGAGATTTAATTTTTTGATGTTGTTACCTTTTTTTTCTAATATCAAGGTAAGTGCAGGATATCATGAGGGCATACTGTACTAATGCAATTTCTGTGGGTTTTGTCCTGTTTGTACATCATGGCAGAATTCCTGCTTCCTCATTGCTTAGCAATATATGCAAAATTCACCTTTTTTCAGTATTGAAAAATTCAATTGGCTTTAAAGTCATTGCTTTCCTGCACAAAAAAAATGTATTTTTATATCTGTTAAACTTTAAGAATGTCATATTGGTAGTATTTTTCAGTATGGCTCTTTTCTTCTTGTGTCCAGGATGGACAGAGCTCATTCTTCTGCAGTGTTTGCTGGGACTCTTTTCTTAGGACTGAGTCCTGCAGGTTTTCATGTTTGCTTGAAGAAGGAAGGAGCTGAAGTCATACAGATTTTATCAACATATGCAATGTACATTTTTTTAGAGCTATAATGTGGAGGATGTAGTAAAGGACTGGGTAGGAACAGGCAGTGATTGGCTCTTCCAGCTGCCTGTGGTATATAGGGTTAGACACACCAGACAGGATTTGTAATAAAATACTGGATGGGAAGGCAGTCATCTTTCCTCCATATATCCTTTTTTTGAAATAATACCTGCTGCTTTTCATTTTGCAGTGACAAAACAGTGTGAAACGCAGACTGTGACAGTGGTGGGGTTTTGTTCAGTGGGGTTTGTTGGTTTTGCTGTATATCCTACTCTGAAATGAGTCAGCTGTGACCCAAGAAATAATGGATGGGGATGAATTTACATAAATAAAATAAAGAAATAAACAATGAACCCTAGGAAACCCAGGTTTTTGACAGCTCATTTTAGTTAACTAGCTCAAGTTTCAGTTGGTGGTGATTAGGTGATCTCAAACTGGTAATTTACTACAATAAAACCTAGTTTTCAGAGGATTCATGCAAATGTAAACCATGTGTAGTGGTTTATAATAGCAGTATTTCATATAGATAAAAAATACCCTGTTGCTCAGCCAATTGGCTGTGTGTTTTAATTCTCAGCATTCTACGATTATAATAAAACAGCTGGGGCAGGAAATTGGTCATTTGCTGGTACTTAATGCCTGATTTGTGTGTGTTTGCCATCCTCCACCACCAGCAGAACTGAATAACACTATAAATTCCTTGCTCCTTCTGGGTATAGAAATTGTGACTCAGTTATGGAAATTTTATTCTCTGGTCTAGTGTATTCAAGATTGGAGAAAATTAGTTCTCATGTCAAATTATGATTTTATAGAGATCTTTTAATAGCGATTTTTTTTTTTACTGCACATTTTAATGTAAATGGGGAAAGACAAATATTTGAGTTTCAATCAAGTATTGTACAGTAATTGTTGTTGAGTTTGTATATTTTGTTTGTACTTTTTTTCTCATATATCCTCCACCTTTCAGCCTAACTCAGCAGGAACAATTCAAAGCACAGCAGGGCACAGGAACAGGGGTGTCCCCCATGATCATGAATTCTGCTAATAACAAAGAAGTGGATATCTTACGCATGCTTACCAAGGCCAAAGATGAGTATACCAAGGTGAGACTTGCTCCCACTTTACATTATCAAACATAAAAGGTTTGATTTTGGGTTTTCAATAGTTCTACTCAAAGTGATTTTGGACAGTGCGCTCTCTCATTTTTGTGTTTTGACGGAATTTGCTAAAAGTTCCAAAGAAATTATTGCTATCAATAACAAGTTCTGGGAGGAAAATGTGGGTGTGATTATTGTTGAATGGTAGAGGCTAAGAGCAAGTACAAATTGCCTTTCATTCTGATCCTTAGAGCTCCTGTGCCTACTGAGGAGCACCTGCAAGCTGTGCCCTCTTCTGAGTGAAGTATTTACCTGGTGCTAGTTTCTGTGGTTTGTATAAAGGACTTGGTTCAGGCGACTTTTGCCAGTGAAGTTACTGCTTTTAATTATGGTTGTTAGCTCCTTTCAGGCACTAATGGAAGGAAATGAAAAGGTTGAAATGTAGTATGATTTCAGCCCGTGTGCTGCTTTGGTCTTCTGAGGCTTCTAAATAAAGAAGTAACTAATGGACTAATAATGTTCTCTATTATTGAGCAATCAAAAACGTTTTACTTTGGGGAATAAAAATCTAATAATTTTAACTATCCATATATAAACTGCAAATTGTTACAGAGCCTGCAGGTTCCTGCTGCTGTTTCCTCTATTGCTTATGTGTTGTCATGCGATAATAGAGCTCCTAAGTGTTCCATAAGAGTCTGGAGATGTACATATATCTTAACTTTTTCTCTCCTTAAATTTCTTGTGTTTATTTTTTCTGAAATGTAACTACTAATAAAATCCTCAGAAAGATGATAGCAAACTATTTGAGCTCGGGTGAAATGGAGCCCTTTTTATTGCTGTTGAAGTATAGTTGCTATTGAAGCTTGGGGCCTTTGTATTTTCTGTAGAAGAGATTTAATGTATTATAGTGGACAAACACTTCCAAAACCTGGTATTTTTCTCATATTTTAATACTGCATCAGTATCTAATCTTGGCATCAGTGAATATGATTTGAAATGTTCTGAAGTGTTTAAGAGGTTTTCATTAGATAACCTTAAAAACTGCAAATGGAAAACTGGAAAAATATTAGACTGTCTTTCAGATTCTGTGAAGAGGGTGATAAATCTAAAAGATGTTACCTTCCATTTCTGCATTAGCACACAGAAATCAAGACAAAGGAGAGGAAATTTTGTTGTTTAAATAATAGCTTTTAGCACTCTTTTCCCTTTAGAATCTTTTGCAGATTTTCTTCTTACTTTATCTTTAATCTTTCTGCATTTAAGGGATTGCCAAGGACACAAAAAATAATGTGAAAACTTCCTCCTCATCTGGGACGTGAGTGCTAGGAATGCCTGACCTCTTATGAACAGGATGTGTGTGATTTCTTGTATTGCTAGTAATATAAATTTCAAAAGAGTGTGATAAATAAAGGCAGTGACAACCATTTCTCTATTTAATGTCAATATGTTTCAGAGCAGTCTTGCTTTTTGACTGGTTTATGACATCTGCTTTCTTGTCAGTGTGTGTTTTATTACTTACAATCTGATGTGCTGAAATTAGTTGTAAAATATGTTGTTCTCTTCTTTGAATTGTATTTATTCAGTGAAGAGTGTTTTAAAGTGTTGGAAGCTGTAGAATAAGAGCATCAATTTTCAAAACTTTCAAGGGATTTTGCTCAATTTTTAAGAGCATAACTAATTTTGAAGGGTATACCTTGTTCTCAAATGATGTGATACATTTGGAGGTTACATTACAAGCAAAATAAAATGCACAGCTTCCCCTTCTTTTTTGAATTAATGGAGCTTTAAGATGCTAAATTATTGATATGGGTTGGTTTTGGTTTTTTTAATTCTTATATACTTGCTTTCTCTTGACCTCTGGTAAGAAAATGCTGACCTCACTTTTAGCCAGGGAGCAAAACAGTTGAAGAGCTGCAAGGGTACAGAACAAAGCATGACAAAATGGGTTTTCCTTAACCATCATGCCTTGTCTTGTACTGCAGGACAAGCTCTGGCTTTAACTCTGTGCTGCACTGTTCTCCTCCCAGAATTTAGACTTTTCAGCTGCATGTTGGACAGGTGCAGTATGAACCTCACAACACAGAGCAATTTCTTGCTTCTATTATCTCTGACCCTACCACACTTGCCAAAACCCCCTCAGTGATTTTCCTGCTCGTTTTGATCCACGTTGACCATATGTGTCAAGTTTTGTTCCAGTGTTGCTGAGCCTTTCTTTGACTTGATCTTAGAACCTTTTGATTACTTAGGCATCTTTTGTAGCAGCAGAGCTTTGAACAGGACACCTGACTAAAGGACAGACCTGTGAAGCAAGGCATAATAATTGCCAAATGTTGTAGCTGGTGAGGACTCTATCACTAAAGAGCATGGTGGAATTTCTTTCCTGCTGCTTTTTGCTGTTTGTTGATAATAGCATCTGGTATCATCTTTACCTGTCTACCTGACAATTGTTTAAAATGCCATGCTAGTGCTCCCAGCTTACTCCTCAGCAAGGCTCTGCTCCCCATCTGCCAAAATGGCTTTATATTCTGAGCTCAAATAGTTACACCTTCCTCTGAAATCATCACAGGCTTCTTTTCTCTTCCATGTGCTCCTGTGTTTGATAACAACCTACTGGCCTTGTTATCAAGTCACAGCAATGATACCAAGTCAGGTCAATGTCATTCTTGTGTGTACTGATGCTCATTTGGCTGAGGAATTTGGTCTAAAATATGCTCATGTAGTGATAACTCTGTTAAACACTACTGCTTCTCACCTCATTTTTATATGCTTAGTTCTGTGATCATGCAGGGTATGACAGTGGAATCTGAGGTACTTAAGGTTTCAGAAGAATTCAGCCTGTTAAAATATCCCAAGGAAATAAGGGTATTATTTAAATTCTGCAGAACTCACTGGGAAATGTTCAAGAGGATGTTATCCATGGTGCTAAGAGAAAAAGCTTATGTGCTTATACCAAAAAAGTTATGCTGGAAAATAGCAATGAGAAAAAGATACCTCGAAGAAAAGGCAGCATCATTAGAAAGAGAACTTTTTGGGAGAAAAAAACCCGCTATTTAATCTTACTGAGGTGCAGTTTTGGTCCATGTGGGATCTGTCCAATCTGACAAACAACTGAAAGTGTTGAGGACCTACTGAAGCCCCTGAAAGCCCCACGAGAACTCCAGTTCTGGTTTACTGGGCAGTCCTGGCACCAGCATGTCTCTGTTTATTGTTGCAGTAGGTGTGAGAAATGGATTGAGTGATCAGCTTTATATATTTGAGAGTGGCGTTAGAATTAATAGTTAATAGAATTAACATCTTGTTAAATAATTCTTTTAAAACTCTTTCCAGTTTCTTGGTTTCAAGTGACAATGACTTCAAAGATACTGTCTTCTTTTCTACTGACAGTAGCATTCCATGTATACCCAGTACTTTTTTAGTTTCATTGACTAAATTTTTATATATAGCCTCTTATTCACATTTTCCTTTTCCATTTACTATTTCTCTTTCATGGAGCATTTTGTGGTTTTCTTCTAAATTAAGTCATGCCCTTTTCTCTCCACATGACATTTTTTGTCCCTGGTCACTTTTAATTATCTCTGACCATCTTTTTTATAAATATTTTTAATAATAGCCATATTTTATAAGAAATCCTACTGATTCTACAAATTTATTAAGTTTTAATTTACTTTTCTGTGCATGTATATGCATCCTGCAAGTTCCTACCAAATGAAGATTTATGTAAAAGACTTTGAATTATGATTCTGCTTTTTGACAAAAGCATTTTAAATTATCTTTATGGGCACATTAATCCTTCATGGATCTAAACTACTTCTAGCTGCCTGTTGATGCAGGCGAGGCATGTCTGTTGCTTGGTTCCTAAGGTGCTTTTAAAAAGTATTTTATGTTTAAGTGCAGGAAAAGCAGAAGGCAAAAAATAGTACTGAGATTTAAATTAGAGGGAAGCCTCATACAAGGGAAATCTTGAAATCAAATGTTCAGTTTTACATATGTCTTGTGGTTTTAGAAAATTAGTTTGCAGTTGCTACAGTTCTTCTAATAGCATAATACTTCATCATCAGTGCTGCAGTCAGTATTTTGGTTACTGAATACCTGTTATGTCTGTATTTCACTGTGGCTGGGAACTAGAGGAAAAGATATCAACCCAGGACACACTCATACTAAGAAATCCCTTTTTTCTGTTGCAGTGTAAGACCTGCTCAGAGCCAAAACAAATAACCAGTTCCTCTGCAATCTATAACAACCCCAACCTGATCAAACCCATTCCAGTGAAGCCGAGTGAGAATCAGCATCAGCGAATCTCCCAGCAGAGCAAGGTAAAACCTGTGGGGGTTTCTGACTGCTGCTGCTGCACTGAGTAACAGCAACACTGATTTCAGTTGAAAGGTCACTGCAAGAATTTGAGATGGAACCACAGCAAGGAATGATTTTAAAGCACAGCTAATCTGCTTTGTCAAAGCTCCCCAACCCCCACTGTGTGACGGGGAAACACGTAAACTGCAGATTACTATCCTGATGCAACAAAGAAATATTGGTCTTTCAAATTTCAGGTGCTGTTTTGATCATAAGCTGATCTAGTCAATTGCTGGACCACACTTTTTGTGGGGTTTTGTTTGTTTTGGGTTTTTTTCAGGGGAAATTATTTAAATAAAGAAAAGTCTCTTGGTATATCTTCAAGCCAAATCATAGTGAAAAATCCTAAAAATTTAATTCAGCTGTGACCAGCAGATGCACAAGAAGTGGTTTTACTTCATACACAGGCAGATTTCTGTCTCTTACTAATATTGTACTGATGGCTGTAAAAGAAGATGTTCTTTCATGTTATTTAAAGCAAAGCCACTGCTATGTCTCAGATTCACTGATTTTCTCCCACATTAGCAGCTTGACAACAATCTTCTTGCCCTTCCTATGTGACAAAACTATTAAAAATCCTCTTGGGGAAAAAAGAGCATAGCAGTTTTCTCAGCCTTTCATTGAATTCCACTGGCTAAACATTGTCACCAATAACATAACTTCTGCGTGAGGGAGCTATGTTCACTCTTTTTCTTTGTCCCCTCACAGAATGTGGATCCCGAACCCCAGCACTTGTCTTTGACAGCGCTGTTTGGCAAACAGGACAAGGCAGATGCCTCCGAGCCGCTCACCAAGCAGCAGCATCACGATGCCCTTCCTGGCAGGCAGGGCGTGGTTCGCTCCCTGTCCTACGAGGAGCCCAGCAGGCACTCCCCCTGTGCAGAGAAGCAGCTGTGCCCCGCCATCCAGAAGCTCATGGTGCGGAGCACGGACCTCCAGCCCCTGGCCGAGTTCCCCGAGAGCCGCCTCTGTGAAAATGGCAGCATCCCCCCCGCGGGGGAGGCTTTCAGCGGGCTCTTCCAGCCTGGGGCTGCCCACGGCATGGCAGCGCCCCACGGAGCTCAGGACGCTGCTGGCACTCAGAGCTTGCTGCAGAAGCTGCAGGGTCAGTCAGGGTCGGGGGCTAAGCTGGACCCCAGTGCCACAGGACCTGTGAACTCCACAGGCTCCGTGTTCAGCAGGACTCCTGCTCCTGTTGGAGCGCCAGCAGCACCAGTCAGTAACATGAGCCAGCCCCCTCTGGTGTATTTCAATGGGTCCCTACCAGGCCAGACTTTGGAGGCTCAGACACTTGGTAAAGAACAATCCAAACTTCCCAGACAGCCTCTTCCTCTCTCTGGCAATCAAGCAGCCAATTCTGGGGTGATTTCACCTCAAGAATTATTGAAAAAACTGCAGATAGTGCAACAAGAACAGCAGCTCCACGTATCCAGCAGACCAACATTGGCAGCTAAGTTCCCAGTTGTCACCCAGAACACCAACACCCTGAAACCACTGGATTCTTGGATAGAAAAGGCTCCAGGCACAGAAAAACAGAGCACTCTCTTACAGGTAAATGGGGATCTTCTGCATCATAAATAAATATAAATCCAGCAGTCTTTTAAACCTGATGTTTTTTGAGGTTAGTCTTGGCTTCACTGTCCTGCTGCATGTTGCACAATTCATTTTGCAGGTGATACTTTCCCAACATCGAGTAAGTTCTGATCTACAAAGTTGTGATGTTGTAAATCCTGAAGGCTGCATCTCTTACACATCAATGATGACCAGAAATATTGCACTTTTGGGTTATCCCAGAGCTCCTTTGAAAAGTCACCTAGTTTTCACTTGCTATATTTGGGCTAATATGTGTAATTGTTTGCTTCTGGGTGTAATATTAGGGGTTTAATAATGATTTTCTGCAAAATTAGTCATACCTTTTTCTGTGTAGATGTGCATTCTTTTGTATGCCAGTTGCTAAAGATCCTTAAAAGGTCCCTTGTTTCATAACAGCAGCTTTTTGAAGTATTTGTATATTGGTCAGTTAGTTATCTTGCACCACCTGCTACTTCTAGATATTTGTTTGCTATTTTTCTTTAATTTGATGTGTATTATTTTGAAAAAAGGCCTTGTGCCTGAATGACATAAAAAAGTTTATTTTGATCCTAGAAGTCAGATTGGTGTCTTAAAAAATTCAGATGTTAAGAGACTGTATCTGTCTCATGAGTACATTTTTAGGTTCTTCAGAAAGGCAACATGTGCAATTACAAAATGTCCCGTCCAAAACAACTACTGTCTTTAACAACTTCATTTTCTATGGGATTTTCTACACTAGAATGTCTTTACAGGTCCTGTCTGGGGATGCATCTAAGCCCTTTTCAGCTTCCTTTTTTGTGGGTAGGCTGTGTTCAACTGGAATCTGACTTGTATGGGAGTCTAGAAGTTACTGATCCCAAACATTTCCAGTGTAAAGTTAAAAAGCTGCTTTTCTCTTGTGACTATTCCATTGTAGTATTTCTGTTTTATTCTGGTTTTCTCTTTTAGTCTATTTTTCTAATTCTGTCAAAACCTGATTGAAAGAGTGCAGGATATTTCAACATGCTAGAAAGTTCTTCTACACATGAAGAGGCTGAAAAGAGTCATTTAATAACATAAGAGCCACATCTGTCACTAAGTTTGTGGCAGGTCAAGTTTTTTAATTCCATGAAAGAGGTGGGAGGAATATGAATTTGATACAGCAAATAGCCATCATTATTTTTGTTCCTTTAATTAATGCAGTAGGATTTTAAGGTTTTTGGGGATTAGTCATTGAAATTATTCAGGATCAGTTGCTTACAGATGGTAACTTTGACTTTCCAGTGGAGAGCTAAAGAATAAAAGGAGGATCCAAAGTCAAAAAAATTGATTTGTTTTCACAGAGAATGGAACTTACAATTTCTTACATTTAAGCAGGCGTGATTCACTGGTACATGTAGTGATAGCATGAGGGAGGACATAATGAAGGTAAAAGTGAAATGAGGCAAGTCCAGGCAATACATTGTAAGACAGTGTGCATGAATAAAAAATAAGAAAACATGCTGATGTATTTTTCAGATGAAAAATTCCTACAAATGCTGCTATGGCCAATGACTTTAATGTTGTATGTATGAGAAAGACAGAGGTGCCAGCATCAGTTACAGTATGGAAAGGCAATTCCTGAGGTCTGGTCTAACACAATTGTAACAGTTTGACTGCTTGAGTATGGACAGAACAGCAGCTTGGAGAAAAGAAAAGTCTTCTCTGGAACAAGGCTCATTCACTGGGATTATTGCTGCGGGTTTGCCTTAGAAAAAAAGGCAGCAACTGAGATTCTCAGTCTCCCTTTGCACAGCTGTGAGCAGAACAAGGAGAGTGAGGCTGTCTAGGAGTGGCTTCACAGCCTGCCACAGCCACAGTGATTGCTGTCAACACAATATCAGATGCATTAAATTTGGAGATTTAACACAAACACTAAAAATGATAATGAAAGTGCCACTAGTTATTGTTTGGGACACCTAAAGCTCTGCAGTCTGGGAGGAATGGCCTCTTTCACATGCAGCAGATTGCCACAGAAGCAAAAGCAGGAGGCTAAAAATGAAGGAAGGACTCTTGAATTAGCCACACAAAATATGCCTGCTTTTGGAAAAGAACCTGGAAGATAAAAAACAATCTTTAAAATCAACATTGATCTTTTTATAATACTATCCTTGCAGTAGACCAGAGGCTTCAAGTGCTGCCATGCCTGCAGAGTAGATATTTGAGTGAAATTGAATTGGCACAAATATATCTGCACATGCTCATGCAAAATTGATCAAAGCACATTCTGACAACAAGTGCTGCAAAAGGTTTGCTCTCTGTAATTATTTGTCTTTTGGTATTGCCTCTCCTACTATGCTTCAGCATACAGAAACAGCAAAAGTCTGACAGGAATAGAGAGATATCTGAGCTGTGTCTGTTGTTGGAAAAATGAGATTAAAGGAACACCCTAAATCCATCAGCAGCACTAAGAAAATGTAAGCAATAGTCCTTTCCACAACTGACATATTACAAGTCCAAGTTTAAATTGGCTTCTGCTGCATCTCCATATGGTATAAGAACTGTGATCTCCCACATGGAAAGGAAGAGACCAGTTACCAAAAAACTGGAAAAAAAAAAAAAGAAGAAGGAAAAAAGCAAAAGCCAAAGAATAATACTTGGAAGCATTCAGCCTGGTCTGGTGCCAGCCGTGTTTTGTGAAATATTCCTTATGCAGACAGTGAGTAACGTGTGCTTAAGATACAATAAAAAAGCATTAATCTACAGTGGGCTTTTAGGGCTATGTTTAGTGTTAGGCATGTGTTATCCTGACTATAGATACATGCATGCTTAAGTGTTTATGTTAATCAGAATTATGGTTTTAAAAGTGCTTACAATACCTCAGACACAAATTTATCTTTTCTTCAGAAGGCCGCATATCTTGCAGCTCATTTTTTTGCATTTCTTGGAGCATTTTTCCATCAAGAATGTATTTTGTACATAATGTTACATCTTCAGAGAATGTGCATGGAACCCAGTGTCTGTGGTGTGAGCATCACAGCACTGCTTCTCTGTCATCCTGGCTGCAGTTTCAGCATGCAATGGCATAATGCAAATAGGTGCATTAAACTTGTTTCAAAAAGAAATTTCAGCTTCTGTAGCTAAACATCAATTAACATATTCTAAATTAAACTTGAAAGACAAAGCAATGTTAGCATTATGGCCAGCTTTGTTTTAATTACCTGCCTTTAACATTCCTGAACCATTCTTGGAATTACGTTCCCAGTTTTAAGCAATGCCCACTGGGTGCTGATGTTCCAGAGGGGCACTTGATCCACCTGGGATTCTGTTCACACAGGAAGCAACAGAAGGTGCCAGTTTGCACTGCAGTGCACTCCTTGGTTCATGGTGTCATCCAGCTGCCAACAGCCACACAGAACACCAGGCTGATATCTTGGAGAGCATTTGGGCTTCAGGGAAAGGATGTTAGATACTGCACCAGTTGTTCTGCACATTTTTCTTGTTCTTACTTCATTGCTGCACAGCTGATGGCAGACTCCTACTCTGTTATTAGTGACTCAGAGATTGAAGTGTTGACCTGACAGCTGGAGATAATGGATGAACAAGCAACTCGGGTTCTGTGGGCAAGAAGTTGATCAACAGAATCTTGGAAGGGCTGTTGTGACTGGTGAGAAGTTACTCAAAGCTAAAAGATTGGCCCAGAGGCTGTTAAGTGTCCCTACAGAGTATTTACAGAACCTTCTGCAAAAGTTTGGTGATACAGGAATTGCACTGGTAATGCCAAGATCAGCATTTTGTTTTCTGGTGGGTGTCAGTTGTCCCTGTGACTCAGGGTGATCTGAGCTGAATCTCAAATGAAAATTTTGCTTTACGTTTAAGACAAACCCCAAACAATCCACGTTTTTTATGTCAAGGTTTGTTCAATGGCAGAAGCTTTGAGCTTGAGCTGTTAACAAAAAACACATTCTAACCTTGAGTACAGACATGAGTGCTATGCAGTGAAAAAAGACATTCCTCTGTCCTTGAGGCAGTGTTGGAGTGCCGCAGGGCCCTGCCGGTGTTGGCTGTGTCACCAGCAGATGGCAGTATTGCTCATTGCAGATAGCGTCCATTGCTTGGCCTGTCCTGCCAAACACACCTTTCTCTCCACAGAACACAAAGCGTTCTTCCCGCCTCGTTTAAACCACAACATGTGTTTGTCAGGGGAAGCTGTGTTTTATTAAGGGCACGGTTTGTCTCGGGTTTTGTTTGTTTGAGAAAAATGACACTTGATTTCGAAGGCCGTGTTATCTGGGGCTGACAGTCTGCTGTAGATTCAGCTGTGTTAGTGAGACACTTTTATCTCCCCCAGCTGCTCCCAACCTTCCCTTTGCAGGAGGTTTCTGCCCTTGTAGAGCAGTTTTGTATATGCATTCTTGAAATCACATTAGGAAGAATCATCTTGTTTAAGCAAACCCTGCCAATTTTGCCAGAGGTCAGTTAAAGAAAAGTTCCTGCAGCAGCATGGTTGAGTAGAGCAGGAGCATTGGGATGAGTGTCTGGGGGTAGCTGGTGTTCCACAGGCAGGAGAAGATCTGTGCAGAGTCTGAAGGTCTCACTCCACAGAGAGATGTCACTTTGGACTTACACTGGTTTCCTTCTAAAATGAATGTTGTTTTTCAAGTATAGGTATGCAAACCTTCCGTCAGTTTCTAAGACCTCTGCTCAGTCAGAGGCTTGCAACACAGCCCTGCTGATTGCTGTTTTGATTGCATGCTGTGGGGTTGGAAGAAAGCTGTGGTCAAGAGTTTTGTAGTACTCTGCGTTTGAGAAACAGACACAATATTTACCTAACTGGGTAAATACTGGGGGGAAAAAATGAGAGATTTTTGTATTAGGTGTATATTGCATACTTTCTTTCCTGACCCCTAGTCTTTCTGCTTCCTTACATTTTCTGTATAACAGCATGAGATCTGCCCTCTTTGTTTCTATTTCTCTTTGTATCCTCTCACAAACATTGTTCAGAAATGTCTTGGGTAGAACAATCGTAACCAGGAGAAAGATGAGCTACAAAAATGTGACTGTTCTTTAATGCTGATCTGTGTGGTTTTGCATACCTAGGAGATCAACCTCAGTTCCATTTTCTTAACCTTAATTTTTCATCAAAATTGTAATGTAATCCAGGACACAGAGTGAAGTGATTCAGTAGCCTTTCACCTTAACATGATAGCAATAAATCATGCTCCAGTCCAAAAGGGAGGAGCTTTGGTGAGCTTGTATCAATTCCTTGTATGTTCTTTAAAGATTGGATACTTGAATAGCGAGAAGATGGCTGATTAGGGTTAAGATTTAATACTGGAATTGCCTGGGAGAGATCTGATGTCTGCAAGCTGAATGAATGAACTTTCTGTTGCATATTACATATGATAGTATTTGCTAATATTATATCTGATAGTATTTGTTAATCCTGCATGTTTTACAGTTCCAAGATTCACTGCAAAATTTGAGGGAGAAAATTATTTGCCAGATGTGCAGGTTGGTGTGGTTAGGATGCTGAGGGAACTGCAGGATCAGGGTTCTCTTTGAGGGCCATTTTGATTTTGTCAGCAGTGTGTTGGTTGAGTCTGTTCTGTTTCTGACAGTGCCATGGGCTCACTATGGATCTTTAATTAAATCGTTCAATCTGTGGTTTTGCTTTCTCTCTCCTTAAGTGACATGAGCAGGTAAAATACACACACACATATATATTTGTAAAGTAATTTGAAAGTTATTATTGGAAAATACTATCTAGTATTAGGTGCAGGGGTTAGTCTTTACAGTGATATTGGCATGTTTCATGTTCTCCAAGATTAAACTTCCTGACTCGTTGTCCCTGTGTGGAAGACTTTACAGCTGCATTCTCTAAGTGCTGATATTTAATAGTAGTCTGATTCCTGTAATAAAATCCTCTTGTCCCAAGATCATTTGCCTGGCAGATTTATCACACTTGAATCCATGTCTGCAATCTCAAATTGGGTGGAAGACCTTTTAATCTGGAACCAGGTCCTAGAGGTGGTGTTGAGCTGGAGTCCTCCATCCCAGGGTTGATCCCCAGCAGTCCCCTCTCCCCAGCCCTGCCCGTCTCCGGTGGCTGTAACTGGTGCCTGTGTTTCTGTCCGGACAGGTGATTTCCCCTCAGCGCATCCCTGCCACTGTGACCCCCACCCTGCTGATGTCCCCCATGGTGTTCACGCAGCCCACGCCCGCTCCGCCCAAAGCAGCCGAGAGCGGCCGCTTGGCCAGCGCCGAGCCCGCGGCCAGCCCGGCCGGCCTGCTGCTGCCCCTGCCCGCCCCGGAGCCCGCCGGCGCCAGCAGCACCTCCATCACCAAGATGCAGCTGCAGGAAACGCTTCTGCACCTCATCCAGGTACCGTGCCAAAAACTCCCCCCTCTGCATGAAATCCCGCTGCCCCTTTGGGTACAAGCACCCTGTAATTGTTGTATCTGTCGAAAGGTGAGATGAATAATTAAATATATGTTGGAAGTTGGGCTGCTCGTGCCACAGGATGCAATAGGCTCTCCTTGCACGCTGCTGGCTCAACTACATTTTGATTAATGCATCTGATTTGGGGTTCAGGGAAGGTAATAAATATGGTGGAAAAGAACAAAGATGACTGAAAGCTTTGTAAGGTCAGCCTATGAGCCAGAGAGACATCTATTATATTTTTAGCTAAAGATAAATAATGGGTGATTATCCTGGCTGCCAAATATTTCAGAGATGTGTGTAAGCAGTAAGAGGAATTCAGATGGGAGATTAAAATTGCAGGATGTGTGTGAGCAGCTTTAGAATATGGGCTAGATAACATGAATATATGTTAATTCAGTTTAGCATTTGAAGTAGAGAATTACACTGAATAAAATTCCTTTTGCTGCAGTTTTTCAGGTTTAATTGTGAAAAAGTGTTAACAATGTTATGTATGAGGTGATTGTTTACTGCTCTGGCATGATGCATAATTATGATTTTTTTTCCTTAACTTGCTGTGTTAGTAATATCCAAGGAGTAGAAGTTGAGGAGAGATTACATAACTAAAGACCTGACTGCAGAGCACAAGGAGCAGAGAAACACATCCAGCTTGTAGGTCAAAACTATGTGCCTGTGTGGCTTTGGAATAAAATTAAAAGTCATTATTGTAAGTTACTTAAAATGTTATTTAGGTTATAAATTCAGAAAAGAAATAGTATCTCTAACAAGCTGGAGGGCATTCTCACTTTCCCCTGTATTTTTATTTTGGGGTTAAAAAAAAAAAAATCACGTGATCTTGTCTTTACATACTTTGAGTATCTGGATACTATTAAAACCATACATGAAGTTAAGAGGTAACTAATCAAGGAAGATTAGGGTTTACCCTCTGTAACTTTGTACTTGTAAATACATATTTAACCCTGCTATTCTTGGTGGTAGTTAGGATTAACTGAATTACCTGGAAATTATTCACAGCCAATTTTTTAGCTGTCATTTTCCATTATATAAAACTACAATCTTGGATGTGCCTAATTTTCCTTAAATATTATCTTGATTGTAATTATCCTCATGTGTTTATGTGAGCTACTTATAACATTCTTTCTTAATGTGGGCTGACTCATTCTTGCAGAATGATCTTCAGAAGGAAAAAGTTAAGAATCAGAGCAAAAGGGGCAGCATCCCTTAGGAGCATTAAGCCTAAAAGAGCTAAACAAGATGCAAAGATTTTCCCTGGCAGGATTTTAGTGTAGGATCACAATCCAGAGTGTTTCATTATTCCTTCAGACATGCTTGGAATTCTCACTGACCTGACAGAGGATACAACTTAAGGAAGTCCATAGATAAATGAGGGCAAAGAAGAGAAATTACAGGGTTGTAACTTCAGTGTTGTCACAGAGTTACTGTGCAACAATACTGGACTCAATTTAAATGCACTGTGAATTTAGAAAATCTACTTTCAGTGTACTCATTGCTCCTTACTGAGGGATATTCATGGGAAATGAAACAGGTCTTTGGTGAAGGAAAAGGCTTAGCTATTGTCCTCTTTTTAAGAAAAGAGTAAGGGTGAAAAGTATCAGGTCCATAAAATGGAATAACCTTCTAATCTCTTTACTCCATTTATCCTGATAACAATTAGCTGTTTTGTTTTTCAGAATGATGAAAACTTCTTAAACATTATTTATGAAGCATATCTCTTCAGTGCAAGGAAGGCAGCAATGAAGAAGTCTGTGTGAAAGACCATCTTTTAAATCCATTCCCATGGCTTCCTGAACTCCAGGAAGAAGATCTTGAAATTTTCAAGTATGATTATGTTTGAAGAAATGAATGGTCTTAGGCATTTTGCATACAGTTAGATTTTCCTTGTTGGCAAACACATACTGTACTGAGAAAAAGAAAAAAAGTGAGCAGAAATGGATTGTGCCTTTAGCGAGGGGAGCGTCACGACGCTGAAGAATTAATCACAAAATATCTTAAATTATTTTTCCTACCCTGGTCCATACTTAGAGTTGGTTTCCCGGCATAAAGACTCCGTTCTCAGGATCCAGTTTCCTTTTTTACTTGCAGCGTGGTTACTCATTGCCGAGGTATTTGTCGCTGTTTTCCCTGAGCCGCCCTGCCGCTGTCCCGGGGAACGCGCCCTCCCTGCCCGCACGGTGGCAATGTTGGATTATTTTTAGGAATGAGAAAATCCGGCTGAACTCTTGGGGCGGGAGGCTTCGGGAAAGACCGATCGTCGTACTTAGTTGTCTGCAAAGCAATTTAGAAGTGTCATGACTTCCCCCCAACTTTTTTTGTAGGAAAATCTTTTGTATTTTGACAAGGATATTTTTAGCTAGATGTAGAAATGGGATTCTGCAGATGTTCGAGG
>VYXF01007591.1:1670-67581 GCA_013397295.1 Polioptila caerulea | reverse complement strand
GGGTGGGTTGGAGTTTGTGAATGTACTTTGCTGTCACAGAGCTCTGGGGTGACACTGGATTTCATGTTTCTATTATTCCAGGTCCAATCTGCATAATTATAAGCAATGTGAAAATTTGTTAAGGGGAATACTACTTGGTGTAATTTTTTTATTTTTTTTTTAAGTGTGTTCCTGGAGCACAGTGATTTCATTGATCCATTTCTAAAGAAAATAAAAATGGATAAGCCCTACTATGTGCTGATTTCATTTTATTGCACCATGGGCTACATATTTAGTTTGTATGACTCTAAAATGTTTTTACACTTGGCAGAAGTCACATGAGGTTTTAAATCAACTAGAATAAATGATTGAAAGGATTTTTATGGATATTTTTATTAGCATCTGCTGCTGAAGTGCCAGTTTACTACAGTTGAGGAATACACAGTTGTTGCTGAGGAGGCATTTCTTCTGTGGGCGCAGAGAACCCAAACTGTAATCCATGAATAATTATTCAATCTTCTTGACTGTGGGCATTGATGTAGGCACAACTCAGTAATCTCATCTGTGAAAGTTCTTCAGTGTCAATTTGGCTGCAAGTTTCAATCGGCAGAGTTGTAAGGAATCAAACAGTTGCTCCTGCCCCATGCAAGGGTAGGAGGAATTTGCTCCCATATCTTGGGAAAGGCTCCTAATACTTAGGGAAAAAAAAAAAATCAAGAGCTACTTTCTTTATTCACATAAGCAAATAACTCCAAGAAACTGCTGGAGTTTCCCTACACCAAGTAACTGGTAGACAGCAAGTCACAGTCTGGTTGCACTTTGTTACTTTATGAATCTTGCAGATTCAGTGAAAGGAATGTGTTGAGCAGATACCAGGAAAAGCAGACTTTAAAGATAGCAAATTCTAATCCTGTAGCCTTCATAATTTATGTAGCCTTTATAACTTATGGGGTTCTACTGAGTTAATTGGTATTATTTTGGAATTAACTGGTGTGGAAGAAATTGCAATCTACACAAAAGAGTTTGAAACTCAATACATGCAAAATTGGTGTCTGTGATGTTGGATTATCTGAGAGTGCAATTTCAAGATAATGAGGACACATAGTTAAGACCTCGTTTGACATGTAGAACTTCTGTAATTGGTGGGTAAAAATAATCCTTAAGCATCTCAAGCTGTCTTGGTAATAGATTTTCTAGTTGTGGGGAAAATACTTTATTTACAAAAAGGCAAGTAGAAGTTTTAAAAACATTCTTATTTATTTCTTGTCAGAGCAATTTACAGAAATTAAAGGCATATTTTTTACAACATCTGTTAACTCTTGGTGCTTACAAAAACTGTAGTATTGGCATTATGCTTGACAAGCTGAGGCTTATCTTAAAGCAGACAAGGATTGAGCTAATTCAGGGTTTCTTTTCACTGCCCTCTCTTCTGGTTACATCTACACCAAGTAATACTGGCAGAATTGGATTTCTGTCACTGTATTGCACTGTAAGGGATTTCTGGGATTATTCATCCATAAACTTGTCTTTTGTGGAGTGAAAAAAAGTTGTTGCTAAAGAACAGAGGTGCTGTTTGAAAGTCTGTCCTGCTTACCAAGAACAGCAGTGGTAAGAAGATAGAACAAGCTCAAAGAAACCGTGAGTTTTATGACAATGAGCAGAAGAGGGAAAGTAGTGAGAGAAATCTGTTGAGAAATGAAGCCAAATTTCTTGTCTAGGTTTCCATGTCAGAGGACAGGATCTGCTTTATCAGGTGCATTTGGGAATTGGAGGCTGAGCTTGGAGTCATACTGGAGTGTGGAACTGAGCCATGTCCCTTTCTCTTGCAAACTGAAGTACCTGTCTCAGAAAAAGCCTTTATCCAGAAATACAACTGGAGACTCCCAGTGTCATGGAAACCTGGAGGATTCTCAGGGAATGCTGAGAACTTCATCTCTGCCTTTGGCTTTGTGGGTTTTTACCAGCTTTGTATCAGCTGGGAGTGTCTCTATGCAGCCAGGTCTGTGCATAATGCCCAAAGGGTGTTTGAGGGTTGGTAGATCACCTCTGAACATGGTGGTTGGGAACATTTGGGTTCCTCTATTTTTTAAAATGGTTTTAAGACTGTTAGAACTATGAGCTTTTAGGCTACCAAGGCCTTTTGAGAAGAAAAGACTGCAGCAGTTAGAATTGCCTTTCTTTGGGCATGTTTTGGGGTTTTTTATCTGAGTATGGAAAAAAGAGAGCAAGTAGAAAATCAGAAAGTATGCAAGGATCACATTAACTCTATGTTAGATGATTTCACAGTATGCATGTGTAATTTTTTTTATTATTTATGTACTTCTTGTGATACTGCTTATTTTGAGTTGTGGTTTTTTGGTTGTTTTTTGGTTTTTTTTTCTTCTAGTAGAATTAAATAAGTTGTACATTTGTGACCAGCAAGAATTCCAGAAGCAGTTGCAGCAGTGCTTTATGCATTAATCCCATTCTCAGCCTTGAGTTGATATTAGTTTTCAGTGTAGTTCTGCTTAACCACTGTCCACTTCCTTAAAAAATTCCACACCTATTAAACTAGAGTGAGAAGACAAGGAGTAAAAAGTCAGTGAAACATTGAAGCATCATTTCTGCCCATGTCTATCATACTCAGGGAAGGCATCCAAATATTTTCTAACTGAAAATTCCACTCTTTAATTCGATTTTTATTCATTAGCTCTCTGTTGCTCCTGCTTGTAGCTGCAATGGGAATAATTAACATGGTGCAGCAAAATAAAATTTTCCAGGAGCAGGATGCAGCTGATGGCAGGATGCTCCACCTCCTCTGACAGCCTGTTTAGAACGTGTTGAGCTTTGAACTTCAGTCATAAAAGCAGTGGGTGTTGGAGATACCAGTGTCCCTTTAGGACATTAAAATTATAGTTCAATATTTTAGCAAACTTGGAAGTCTTTGCTGAGCAAAAGGCAAAATTAAAAGACATTTTTTCAGTAAGCATTGGAGGCTCTAAGGAAAAAAAATGTTATGAGAAGGCAGCTTTACCCAGAGGGGTCCATGAAACCTAGAGAAAGGCAAAATTCCTCTCCTGGAGATGAATAATGCACTAAAAATTTAACCCTCAATCAACCTACAGTAAACTTTGCTGCTAATTCTGAGGACTTCTAAGAGACTCTTACAAGTCCTTGCCTTTTCCAAACTCCTTTGAGTATCTCTAAAAATCTTGTTCTGGCCTTTAGATGTAAATCTGTGCACAGCTCAGTTGGGAGTACTGGAGCAGGGAGCTCGGCACGTACAAGCTGCAAGTGGAAAATGAGGTTCAGCAGGACACTGAGGAAACAAAGGTGGTGGCTTTATAAATTCTTGGAGCTGGCTCTGCTGCTGAAGAGCCATTCTTCTCACCCACTCCTAGCTGTCCATCCCTGCTCCCATACCAGTCTTTTCTGCCTCTGCCCTTCATTTTTCTCCTGTTTTGATTTTAAGATGGCTGTGTGGTGAAATCCCTTGCAGCAGAATTAATGCAACAGGCCAAGGCTGAGTTTGATGTCGTGGGGCTCAGAGGGGAGCCCAGGCACTGGATCAGGGCATGGATGGGATGTGCAGCCCTGGGCTGGGGTGGGTGGGATGTGGGGGTGACACCTTCTGGAGGCTGACCTGGAACAGAGACCAGACAGAGCAAAAGGATAAAGTAGGGATTTATTAAAAGGCCTCANTCCCTACTCTGTGAAGAGAACTCAGTAACACTGAATATGAAACCCAGAACTACCCACTAAAACAGCCCAGAATCTGGGAAATATAAAAGCTAAAACCTTTGGCATTGGGGCAGGAGCTGCAGCTCTGTATCGATCGGAGGTGTTGGGGAGCTGGGATCCAAAGGCTCTGCCTCTCAGCTGACACCAAGACTCGGCAAACGCCACAAACACCAAAAGGTGACTTTGTTGTGCCCCCTGCATTGGCTGACTCTGGGAGTCCAGGAGTGTTTGCAGGTACCCTCCTGCAGGGTAGCTGCTAATCCCGAGCCTAATCTCAGCACAGACCCGGTGGAAAGACGGGATCTCGGCGAGGGCAGGTCTCAGCACAAACCTAATTTAGTGGGGGGGATTAGAGTGTCTGGGCTAAAGTTAGCCTGGGCTAAAGTTAACCTTCCCCACCACCAGCACCTGGTGCTGAACCTGCCCTGGCACCAGTGTCAGCCCCTGCCCTTCCTCAGAGTGCAGCAGAGGGTGGCACGAACCTGCCCTTTGGATTTGTGGGGGTTTTTAGTTTAATGCAGATTGTACCCTCAAACCAGAACAGAGTTCAGATATAAATCTGCCCTGCATGGAAGTGAATGTGAAATGCAGGAACCACATTGCTTTAAATATAACTGAAAAAACTACTGAAAAAAAGCAGGAAATAAGCACTGGGAAGGGTAAAGTGGAGAGAAAAGGGAGATTGTTTCGTCACTTGAAAGACTAGATTTTGGAGAAAATGTGTTTAATGTAGGAATGTCTTTCCTTTACAGCTGTTGCGGAAAGCATTTGAGTTGCAAGTAATCTCCATGCTTCTCCCTTTCAAGAGGTGAGCAACAACATAAAAAAAACCCAATAAATTGATTTAGAATAAACATCTGGTGTACACAGTAGGAAGTCACAGCACGTTTTTTGAGAGCAGCAGCTTCAGTCTAACATGTAATTTAAAAAACCCACATTTTTTAAGCCATTTGGAGCATATCTGAATTAAAATCCCATTTTTCTCTATTTGGACACAAATTCCACAAAAAGCAAGGTAAGCCCTGTAAAGGCAGAAGGAAAAATCCTCTGGCATGTGGTAACTAAACAAGAGTCAAGAAACAAAAAGTATGACATCTTACTATCAGCAAGAGTGTATCCTGCTTCCATGCCATGGGGGAACTCTGGAAAATGATGGCATTCCTACAGCTGCTGCTGTGTGCACAGGGGGATGTTAATCCCGTGGTTAGATCCCACATAAATATTAACATTTTTCTTGCCCAAGTGCTGCTGCCACACATCTCCTTACACCCTTTGTCTGCAGGTACAGCCACCCGTCCTGGATTTCTTCACCAAGACCTGAAATCTGCTTCTCAAACATCCTAGAAGGGAGAGAGAAAGATGATTAATGTGTCACTTCAGAACCCTACCCACCTGTGGGTTTTTCTACAGCACTTGCCTGTAAATCCGAGGTTGGGAGGAAAGGAGCGTGCAGGCTCTTGGCTGCCCTCCCAGAGCAGGGCTACTCCGGCTGGGAACAAAAGCTCTGTTTTCCTTCACTTTTACTGCTGCTTTGCAGTCTGGCTCACCAGCAGCTGCCTCCTTTCTGCCTGGAGCAGTAGCCCCAGACCCACCGCTTGGAGAAAGCGCCTGCATTTCACATTCATCGGAGCAGGGTTTCTTTGTGCCTTATCAGGGGAGTCCTGCCTCTCCTGGCTTCTGCCAGGGATGCAGCGAGCTGTGGCCAAGAGCTTGAACTGGGGGAGCTGTCAAGTTGCAGAATCCTAACAAAGTTCAGGAATCACCTTCTTGATGCTGGAATTTTGGCAGCAGAGGTGCAATTCCCTTCTCTGTGAGAGGTGAGTTTGCAAGCAGCATCAGCCACTTATCTCTGCTGTCTCACCCTCTTTCCCTTCTCCTGTTTTTACACCTGAAGGCCAAAACCTAGTGCTTCCAAGCAATCTGCCCTGCCCCAATTCCTATAACCTCCACCTGCAGTTCCTCCAAAGCAGCTGCAGGGAGATGTTGTGTCCCTTGTCTGCCCCACGAGCAAGCACAGCCCATCACCACAGGCTCCTTGCCAAGTCCACCACATCTCAGCAAAAGTGTGCCACAACTTAGGGGTGTCTCAGCAGTGTCAGCAGGACCACAGGTGAAGATGATGAATCCTGAAACAAATAAAAGCATTGTTGTCTTTGGGAAAAGTCCCTCCAGGGATCATAAAACAGGAGCCTCATCAAGGGAAGGGTAGTGGGAATGAGTAGAAATGTAAAGTTGAGGAGACTCCAATTACCTCCTTTGTCTGAGAGATATGAAGAAATTATGACTGTGCACTCAAGAAAATCCAGCAAGGACTTTGAAATTTGTGAAAATTTCTAAAGAGACATGAAAACTGGAAATTGTCAGCTTGCCCAGAGGGGCAGAAGTGAAGGTGTAGATATCAGAAGAGGCAGCAGGGAGATAGAAGAGCACAAACAAAACATGATTTTGTTCAGGAAAACTTTCACTTCCTTGGCTAAAGGCAGATTTTTAGAGAGCATTAAATTTCAGGACACTCAGCTAATCCCTCACTGCGGGGGGCTGCTCAGTCCAGCACACAAAGGCTCGCCAGTGTCCAGTGCAGTGGGCATTCACATGCCCAGAGATGAAGATGAGCCCTCGTGTCTCTGCTGTGCACACCTTGAAGAAACCAGGTGATGAAATGGGAAGATCTCAGAGATAAAATATCAGTTTAGGAGGAGACTGGAAGATAGAAGTGGGGCTCTTCTCACTACACCATAACAAGCTGCTCAATTACACTGTGCTGAGAGGGTCTGGACAGACAGAAGGTGGGAGAGAAACATGGGCAGGGTCAGATACAGAACAGAGGGGCACAAACACTCTTCAGGTATTTCACCTAAAGTGCTCTGCTCCTCTTCTGGAAGTGATGGTTTCCCCTGAAACGTCTTTAGATGAGAACTCTTACATGATTCTAAAGGATTTCTATTTCCTACATGTATTTTTTAAGTCTTCAACATTGCTCTACAAGTGCATTTACATAAATAGCTATATAGAAGTGTCTATAAGTGCTTTTTATGCACATTACCCGTCTGAAAGAGAGAGAGGGAAATATTAGCCCAGTTTAAATGGACATGAAGAGCAGTTCCATAACAGCTGTATGGAGGTCACAGAAGTCAAGAGGCAGAGACTGATGCTCAGCCACACTTCACTGGGGCCTCACTCCCCGCCCAATGCTTCATTTTTGTTTGCAGCCAACTGAGAAATCCCTCTGTCCAGCCCAAACTGCTCTGCTTCCCAGATCCAGCACTTCTGAGAGACCAGATCTGAGAGATCACTTCTGTGAGAGATCAGCAGGTTGTGTAGGCAGCGAAAACTGGAAAAAGCAAGGAGCAAACAGAGGCAACAGCAGCAGCCTAGCAACCAAAAGTTAGTCCTGACAAATGCAGGATCTCTGATATTGTATTCCTTTCCCTTTGCAGGTACTGCATCACCCAGCAGGAATCCCTTCCCCTCTGCCTTGCTCTGCAGCATCCCAGTGGCTGGCACGTGGCAGCCTGGCGTGCCCTGAGCCTGCTGTAGGCCAGGCAAATGAACAAAGCCAGCAGGAGTGACCAGAAGCAGCGAGGGCATTTTCATATGCAGCTCTCATATTGATCAAAAAATAAATTACAGTTGCTCCCAAATATGCTCTCTCCAGCTGTGTGACAAAGATGACACTAAGGAGGCCAGTTGGTGCAAGATTCCCTTTTATTATCCTTCCTGTCCCATTAGCTCTGCTCTTCCCTCGCTCTCTGCTCAGTCTCTGATGTGATTTGCGACGTGCTGCTGTCAAAGCTGTTGTGCTCCTTCCTTAGAAATGTTTTCCTCTTGCCTGATGACTGCAGCAGCTTAATGGGAGCCTTAAAGGGGTTTTGATGGTCTGTGCAGAGGTGAGCAATTGCTACTGTCATTTCAGAAACGACTGGAATTACAAAAAGTCCATTTTCACTGGGAGAGGAAAAGGCAAAATCTCCTGTGTTAGCTCCTTCCCCACAAACATGACTTTGCCAGAATAGGGTGGGCTATTGAGTTATTGAGGTCTGTTTCTGCCCTTGGCCACCCCAGTCTTCATGTGCCAGGGAACAGCACTGCTCAGCACTGTGATAAAACATCCTCCTGACTACTGGGCACAGGATCCACTCACCTGATCTCCATAAAACCCCTGTCCAGACACTCAGCTTGCTCTGGGCTCTCTGCATTTGTTTCTACACCTTCATGGTGGCCCTGAGCTGCCACAGGCACAACTGGCTATTTTCTGGAGCTGCCATCAATTTTCTCCTTGGTTAACCTGTTCAGCAGAGTACTGAATCCACCTAATTGGTGTCTTCCCTGCCAAAAGGCAGGAAAAGGGCTCTGTGTCTATTTTAACCAGTCAGATTTCCCAGCCTTCCTAAGCAATCCATCCTTAGGAGTTCTGGTCACATCAACCTTCTCTGCTTCCATCTTATTCCATATTAGATGTGTTATTTCTTTTTAATCTTTTAGCCTGAGCATGACCAGCATGCTGTGGAATTTGGAAGTCTGTTGGACTCCCCCCAGCATTTTGGGAGGACTGTGAAAGCAGTGAGTTCCTTTCTTTCCTGATCACCCTCTACAGAGGGTTGTGAGATGAGAAAGAACACCAGCCTGCCCTTTGCTGCTGCAGACCATCCTTGGAGGGAAGGCTTTGGAAGTGAATAACCTTTCCAGTTGCTGTTTCTGCCTGGGTAGACGAGAAAAAAACAGCTGGTGGTGGATGTGAAGACAGATATTAGGAAAAAATACCAGCAGAGCTCTGGAAAAACCTCTGGAAGGCAAATAGAAAATTATGGCACTTCAAGGATGGGACAAAGCTGACCAGCAGCTGAGGACTGTGACAATAGCACGGCATGGTTTGAAGGTGGCCCAGGAAAGGACTCGTGGAATCCTGGGCACAGTTAGTTCCCACCTGCAGGTGGGGTGAGGAGGATGGGGAGGATGAGGAGTGCTGTGTCTCTGCCCTGTGTGCTTCCCTGACAAGCACTGAGAGCACAGCCAGTCCCAGGAATCCACCTCCCAGACCAGCCAGAGCTGGTAAGGGGGACGTGCAGGTGGAGCATTTGCTGGAGCAGGAGAGCAGGTGGAGTGTCCTGGGAGGGGTGGCTGTCCCTGTGCCTGGTGACAGAGCACAGAGAGCCTTAAGGCTGTGTGCCAACATCTGCTGGAAAACCCAGCTGCTGTGTTTGGCCGTGGTTTCCCTCCAGCCCTGGGCTCCACGTGGGAGGGTGGCACTCAGGGGCTGCCCTGAGTCGCTCAGTGGCTGTCAGAGTGTGACACTGTACATTTGAGCACAAGAACAGCCAGGTGGTGCTTTTCCAGTCCAGGGGAGTTACAGGCCTGGCCAGCAGAGTAGATCTAGGCCTAAAGTGCCTCTGTAAAAGGGAATCACTCCAAACTGAGAACGCCAATTAACTCCAGCATCACTTGAACGAATTAAGCCAAGGTCAGAGCTGCAGCAAGCAACCATCACTAATGAGATTTCAGCACTGCTCTGCCTACTTTATGCACATCAGATTTCCCGTGAAGGAATCCCTTAGGGCACAACTGTTTGGCTTCTGTCTGAAACTTCAGGAGCCTCTGGCTCGGAGAGATGTAAACTTCAGCCTCAATGCTGCACTAACAAGAAGGCAGGAGTGCAGCTTGGGCAAATGAAAGATGATTAGAGACAGACATAGCAAGTTGGAATAGAAATATTCTTGCTTACAACATAAAATTTAGAAATATTTCCTCCATTAAAAATTTATATTTAAATTTTATATGTATAAAATATTGTTCCTCAATACCTCTTGCAATCCTACATTCCACTCTTTGTCACGGATGGTGGACGCAGTTCTCGGTTTTATCTCCAGTGTCCTGCAGAGTGCTCTGTCCCTGACCCAATGGTTTGCTGGGCTCCCCTGTCTCTCTCCTGCCTGTCCCATGTGCTGCCCAGATGCTGACAACAGCGGGGGGATGCAGAAGGAGCCAGGCTGCTAGAAACTGCATTGTTCAGACATACTTTGCACACTGCTACACGTCCCAGCAGTAAGAGAGAGGTTATTTTCTCTCATAACATCTGTGCCCAGGCCAGGCTAAATCCTTGGGAACCACTCTTCCCTGGGGGTTGACAGTGTCCTTAGCCAGCACCCACGTCAGGAGGAGGTGGCTGTGCTCAGGAGAGACCTCACCCACCCGCGGGGGGACAGCCTTCATCACCCCGCACCGAGGGGCGTTCAAAATCATCAACAAAAACAAAACCAAAACAAACAAACAAAAATAAAATAAAAAAAAGAAAAAAAAGCTGGCCAGAAACGCGCTGGTTCGCTTCCTCAGCTCGTTTGTGCTCCTTGAAGGAAATCAAAGAAGGCATTTAATGATCCTTCAGGGCACAACGTGATTTGTATCTTCATCCTTTCAGGGCACAAAAGGCCCTGGGGTGGAGGGGAAATGTGTCTGGAAGCTGCTCGCAGAGCGGGACGCTGTCAGGAGTCGAAGGGAGCAAGAAGGAGTGTGTGCTATGGAAGTTGGCAGGTGACTGAGCTGATTACGGACTCGGAGGCACTTTGGGGGGACGGAAGTGACTTGAACTGTAACCAGAGGTTAAAAGAGTTTAAAAGGAGCAGTGCTGGCGCTGCCACGCTTGGATGGGTGAACACCATTCCCTGCCAGCCCGCTGAGCCCCTGGGGGTCAGGGAAGCACCTTTCACACTCAGTACGGGGTAATTCCACAGCAAAACACAAAACGGTGTTAATTGGGTATGGAAAGCCTTTTGCAGAGCTTTCCCCCACCTCTTCCCCTTCTCCAGAACTGTCAGGGTATTTTTAATAACAATTGATGGTTGCCTAAAATCACAAAACATGTTTTCATTAATATTCATGAAAGAATGGACTGTTTTTATCTACATCTACATCAATGTGTGGTAAAATGTATCCAAAGCCCGGCTTTTATCTTTAATCACACTGAAACTGATCGCCTCTGATTTTTGTGGGGAAAAAAATGTAGTCTCGTTTTCAAAGGAGGAAAAGCATGAAATGTTATAATTTGTGACCTAGAATTCTGGCAAAGCTGCTGCCTTCTGTGAAGTCAAAAGGAAGGGGGAAAAAAATATTAGACTTTTAAGATTTTTTTAATTGAATTTTGAATATTCCAGAAATTCTGATACACATTTCTACCACAGGTCTTGTCTGAGCACTCAGTATCAGCAACAAAACAAAACTGGCAGGAAAGATCCAAAGATTTTCAACCTCTAAAAGATGAAAAAAACCCAAAAACAAAACAAAAATAAACCCTTTCTGCCCAGACCTTGCCCTTTATTTATGCCGTGGTAGCAGGCAGCAGCTTCCCCAAGGACGAGGCGCGAGTGCCATCCGAGCCGAGCCCACAGATGGAGAGCCCGTGGCCCACAGCTCAGCTCTGCTGATGCCATCTTTCCTGACAGGCAGATGTTCGCCGCCTGGATCACTGCAGAGAGGCCTGCAGAGCGCTGCAGCCCAGCCCCACTGCCTCCCTGATCCGCCCCTATCGCCAGGGAACAGAGAAATCCTCCCTGTAAACTGCCAGCGTGATCCAAATACATCGGGGAGGGCAGGGATGCAGAGGGCTTTGCTGCTTTGTCCCTGTGGATCTCTTGCCAAGCCAGAGGAGGGTCCTCGGCCCTGGAGGCTCTGCTGTCACCCCTGCAAGAGCTCAGAGAATTACTGTATTTCCAAAACCCCCTACAGCCATAACCTAATAAATCCTTATCAGGATTTCAGCAAGTAGGAGAAGCAGTTGTTCAGATCACACAGGCAAGTAACTCATCTCTGTGCCTTCCACACCTGCTGACCCTGACAGTGGAACAGACAGAGGAGGGACCCTCCTTTTTTGTAGCCCTGCCAGGCTGGAACAACTTTAATTTGTCCCAAATACCCCTGTCCTGATAACCTTGCAAAATCCTGAATCCTCACTAACACATTGAGCGGAGAGGAGGAGGGATCTGCAGCGTGTTCCCCAAACAGGGTCATTGCATCATGCACTTAATACAAAGGATTTGGCAGCACAGATGATGTTGCTAGATGTGCACTGAGTCGAGTGTCTTTGCAGCACAGATTGGCAGAATGACTGGCATTTATTCAGTCACTAGATGCACCAGAATTCCTGGGGCTCCCCACAAGGCAAAGCCTCCTCCCCAAGAAAGCTGTTCTAGTGCAGCCAGTTAATCACAAAAAAAGTTTTAATCTCTTCTAAAATGGGATTTCCCTTTCTCTTAATCAAGTTCCTTCAGGTGGACTTGGAATGTAAAAGATTAAGTTTAACCCTTTGATAGTGGAGAGAGAAGGATAAAGTTGACTTTCACTCTGGGTGCTTTTGTGGCAGCACACAGGAAAGCTGCATTCTGCTCACAGTTCTCCCCAAAGAGAGCATCTGCTTTCACTTACTTTTCCTTTTCTTTTTTCTTTTTTTTTTAATTCATTCTTTTTCTTGCCATGGCTTCAAAGGTGGTGGGAAGATGCTCCAATGCTCTTTGTTTCCTGTGCATTCTGCTCTCCCTTGGTGTCTCCCTCTGTGCCCTGAATTTCCTGCTGCTCAGAACACTGTGTCTGATGAGAGTTTAAAATGCTGCTAGCAAAAACAAATTTAAAAAAAAATGCTCACTTCATCTTGGAGTATTTAAACAAGTCTAAATTTAGAGCAGAACTGTGGAAAAAAAAAACTAAAAAGGAAAAAAAGCAAAGTAACTAGCTGAAGGCATTAATTAATATGACACCTATGTGGCTGCTTCTCTAAACTGCAGGGAGAGCATGTGGCTTGCAGATGAATGGCTCTGCAGGCAGAAATGTACAGAGCCCCCGGCTGTGAGGTGGGCTCTGGGGGGACACGTGCTCCAAGTCATCCTGCTGATGCCTGGCTCTGCAGGCCAGACATTCCCCCGTTTTCCACTGCCCCTGAAGTGAGGGCAGGGATGTGTTCCCTGTCTCCATGCCAGTCAGGGCACCCCCTAGCCCTGTGTCACCCCAGGGGTGACTCTGTGCTGCTCTACAGACCCAGCGAGGTGCAGCCATCAGTGCATTCCCGTGGTGAAGAGACTTCTGTGCGCCTCCTTCTGTGTGCCCCCTCTCATCAGGGTCTCCTTGGGACCCCGGCACTCATCAGTGTGGCCTCCAGGGGCAGGAGAACCTTTCCATGTGCAGCTGCAGACTGTGGGAAGCATTTTCCCTGCACCCAGATGATTTTCAAAGCGGCTCATTTAACCCAAAACACATCTGGAAGGGAGGGAGGTGTTTTTCCACCGGGCCTGTGGTGAGGAGGGGTCACTCACAGCGGCTCTGCTCACCCAGCACCACGCAGTGCTGAAGATCTCCCCGGTCTCACCATCCCAAACTTGCCACTCGCCAGCCTCGCAGCCAGCAGTGCTAGAGCAGGCAGCATCTCCGTGTTTCATTGCAGCTTCCCAGAGCTCAGCTGGGATTGCACAGGGCCTGATGGGATCAAATGGGTTGGGAGGGCAGCGCTCAGCTCGGGACACCTCCTCTGGTGCAGCTACAGCATCGCCACTCCTGCAGGAGCAGCTCCTTCCCATTCCCATCAAACCCATCCCTCTGCGAACTCAGCTAGCAGGGGGTGCTGACTCTCCTCAGCACTGAAACCCGATCAGAGGAGATCTGCATGACCAGGCACTAAAACCATGACTAAAAGGACTTTTCCATCGCTGCCTCTGGCAAGGATCCCCTCCCCTGGCAGCTGCTGGGATAGGGATTCTGTCCTATTGGCAAAACACTGCCTGCCTGCTTTCCACACCTCCCCGGGAATGGTCCCACCTCTTCACTCACGGCAGAGGCACCATCCCTGTGCCTCCTCAACGGGACACCAGCTCAAACACGGTGTCATAAACAGAGTATTTGACCAGGACAGAAAGGAGATTTTGTGCCCAGATATTCATCTAAGTTGCCCCACCAAAAGAGAGAGAGGCACAAAGTTATGATCTCAGATAAATGCACCTGCTGGGAACTGGGCCACGTTTATTCCCAACATGATTTATTTTACATACATTCTTCTCATATGTATCCCACTGTGAGACCACACTTCTTAACCAGTCTTTTTACGACATTTGTTCTTTTCCTGGTTGTAACATTTGCCAGTATCTTCCCATAACATGCTAATCCAAACTCTGGTTTTAGTCAAACCAGAAATAAATAGAGCAGGTAAATCTCCCCCCTGCCTGTGTTTACAGCACAAAATCACATTGGTGTTTTTTCATTGCCTCATGGTTTTGCACATGTAGCTCCAAAGTGCTGCACTTGCTCACCTCGTATCTCTTGCAGCCTTAAGTTCTCACTTCTTGTTATGTATTTGCTTTCATTCTTTCTCACTGGTTTCATTTTCTTTTTCCCCAGTCAGCCCCTGCTGTTATCTCCTTCCCTTGCTCCAGCTGTGCTCACACACTGTGGAGGCTGAGCTCTGCAGAAGTGACTGGATGCACACTAATCCCATGGAGGCCCCTCCAGGCACCTGGCCTTTTCAGGTTTCAGTGCTATTTTCATTTAATCTTCCAATCTTACTTCCTTGCAATTTTAGATCATTAAGGGGTTAAGTGAGATATACCCAGCAAATGAGATAAATCCAAATAAAGGGATTTGGATCTCCCACTTCAGCATGCTGCTGTCTCATTGCCTTCACTATCAATGTTTCACGGGTTACCAAACACACCCAGACAAGGGCTCTAGCCAGACCCCATCTGGATTAACCTGGCTCCCAGCTGCAAACAGCACACAGGGTTACTGAAGAGATCCTGCAAAAATCACTCACAATAACAATTTACAGGGCTCCTTGAAAAGTGGAGAGAAAATGCTATCTAAAATGTTGATGCTCCTGCCTTCAGATCTCATTTCAGATTTTTTTTTTTTTCCCAGAATGTGAATTTTTATCCTCTCTTCCCTCAAGTATCCAGATGGGATAGCCTGACACCCTGGACACCACCCCTCACTTTTTAATCCTGGTAAGCACAGACAAATGAAGCCTTCATTGTCAGTCTTCCTAGCTCCTCCGAGAGCCATTTTCTCCTATTTTCCAGCTGCAGGGGCAGGAGGAGGCAGCACATTTTGGCCATTGGAGAGAGGTGAATTACATAGGCCCAGATCATGCTGTGCAGCCATGTGATGTGCTGAAGGCACTGTCTCTTGAGTGTTTGTTGTGTAGAAATTGATTTTTTTGGGTAGATTTTAAGGTCAGAAAGAACCATTTGGACTTTCCCATGTAACCCTTTGCACAGACTTAAAAACATAAGAGAAATTTATGCCCTCCAGGCCCACAGTTTCCGCTTGAAGAAGATTGTAACTTTTAATAAGACATTCAGTCTGGAGTAAATATTGTAATAAATGACAAAACCCTCCTATCCTGAGGTGAGTTATTCCTGGAATTACTTAATTCCTTATCACAGGCTTTCAGCCTCTTTATCATACAATTTAACCTCTATTCAGTGTCTCTTGGTTTTATTCCCTTTTCAGTATTTCCTCTGTTGCTTCTATTTTCCCATTTAAAGTGCATCTGGGCTGGTTTTGGCTGGGATACAGTTGATTTTCTTTACAGTTGCCATCTATACTATGGGCCTTAATTTTATTTCAGTGCTTTGACAGCCAGTTTCCCCCTCCATGTCCTTAGAGAAACCTAATGATCTAGTGTGGCTTTGCCTTTAACATTGCATTTTACATTAAACATTTGCATTTTTCTCTGCATTCTACATCAAACAAGCCATTTGTAAACGTGCAAAAGATGATTGGAAGGTACTGTAATCAATGGGTTAATTCATAGCCATGGAGTCAAACTGTTCAACAGGTTGCTGTAGTAATTTATGCCCTTTCTGCTGCCATATCTGTAGTTATTTGTAATTCATACTTCTCCTGATGATAATGAGCTTCCACAGTGTGTCCCTCATCCAAGCCTGCAGTTTGCTGCTTCCTGCTATTCATCAAGCTCAGCAATTGGGCTCCTTTGATTCACTGCTCTCCAGACACAGACGAGGGGATGGCAATCTCAAGTGAGTGTTGGCCAAACGGAAAGGTCTGGCTATTAATAAGTAATCATTCACATTAGGAGGCAATCAGCTGAACCTGGCAGAGTCCTTCCTTTCGTGTCACTTTTGCTTTCCGCTGCTCATTTTCCCTCCTCTCCCCTAGCCAGAGACCCACAGACACGGCTTGGAGGGAGATCGCCTTGGCAATTACCTCGGAGCGGTCCTGGATGCTGCCAAGGCTCTGCCGGCCTCATCATCCCTGTGCAAACCTCGGCACCGGGAGGGGCCCGCAGGGACCCGCTGGCACCTTCAGGGCTCCACCGCTGCCCCGCGCTCCTGGTGCCAGCCCCGGTCCCCTTTGGAGAGGAGATAACGCCGGGACAGCCTTCCGGAGGGACCCGCCAGCATCCTGCAGGTCGGGGAGGCCCCGCTAGGCAGAGATCATAGGCCAGGGAAGAGTTTGGGGGATGTGGATGCGACCCCTTTAAAGCAGGCACGGCCTGACCTCCGGCTGGAGAAGCCAAGACCCGTCTTCAGAAATCAGAGTAATCCCGGGTGATTTTATCCCACTCCACTTCCCTAAATCTGCGGCTGCTGCTGCTTGGCGAGGGGATTAAGGGCTGGCAGGGGATTACGTAGCCGCTGCAGCTCCCAGCGCGGAGCTCCCTCCTGGCGCGGCCGCTCCGGGGCACGGAGCCGCTCCGCACCCGTGGGTGCGCACCCCTGGCCGGGGCACGGAGCCGCTCCGCACCCGTGGGTGCGCACCCCTGGCCGGGGCGCGGAGCCGCTCCGCACCCGTGTTCGGTGCCCGGGGCCGGACACTCCCGACGGCGCCCGGCGGCCGCAGCGGCGCTCCCGGGGCAGAGGCGGCCGAGGTGCCCCCGGGGCTCGGCCCCGCACGGTCAGGGCTCCCAGCCCGGCACCATGGCAGGGGCCGCGGGGGAGCCCCCCCAGGGCAGCAGGAACGGCGGGGAGCCCCCGCCTGCCGCCGGCCGGAGCCCTTGCTGATGGCTGGTGCCTGGAGGATGGGGCCCTGGGCCGTCCCGTGGATGATGATGCTCTGTCTGCTCTGCCTCCCGCCCTGTGCCAGGGCCCAGACGAAGATCCCGCTGGAGACGTGAGTGTTTCTCTCTGCCGCTGGTGTGCAGTGGGCGATGCCGAGGGCATGGACCGGCGGGTGGGAATGCCCACGGCAGGGACAGGCTCCTTCGGCGGGGCACATGGCTCCAGGGGGGTGGCATTTCCCTACCTTGGCACAGGACACCGACACGGGAGCCACGAATCCTATGCCCAGGTCTAGACTACCTCTTCCTCCCCACTCGTCGAGCATAGCAATGATACTCATCTCCTTTAGTTGAGTACTTTGACATCTATTAATGCACTGGGCAGCAGAAGGCAAAACCAGTTTAAAGGCACATTTGTAAACCCCTGCTGCTGTTGCTGCTGCTGCTAGTGCTGCAACTTGCAGAGCTCCCACCATGGAGGCACACATCAGTAGCCCCAGTTTGGCAGCTCCCGGGTGGGCAGAGTGCTTTCAGGAGACACTGATAGGTTTCAGTATGCCAGGAATACCCAAGGGATGCACAGCACTGGCCAGGTTCTGGCTGTGGAGGTGCACATGGGGTGTTTGAACAAAGACACCTCTCTTTGCCACGCACGAGACCCAGATTGTGCAGGGCAAGGTTTGCAGCTCCACAGCTCTGGTCCTTTGCATTGGTCTGGATCACTGCTGGCTGAAAAGGGCCTGGGCAACACACACAGCCGTGTTCATCCGTGTGTGTGGCTGGCAGAGGATGTTAGTGAGGAGAGGCTAAAGAGAGGAAAGAGGCCTCAGCACTTCTTGCTTGTGCTTTCTCCACCTCTCTACAAAAGGCGTAATGGCCCTTCCCAGAGCTCTGGAGTGAAGGAATGAGAAGCTGAGCTGCCATACAAGGCATACCCAGCCATGGTTTGTGCATGCACTGCACGTGAAGGGGCTCTTGAAGCACCTTTTGGGCTGTGGTTTTGCAGTGTGCCCATGCCCGTGTGTCGGTGTGACGCGCCGCCAGTGCCGGAAGGCTCCCAGCCCCCCAGGAACCCAACAGCTCTCAGCAACCCCAGTTTATAAAAACTTCACCTTGTTAAGCTGATTTGGACAAGTTAAATCCTTTAAGGATTAAAAATGTCAGCACTGCCACTGGTAAAATTGCAGTGGGGCAGCTTCTGGGGCGCTGGGATCGGGTTGTGGGTGCAGGACAGCAGCTTGGCCTGGAGAGGAGACAGCACTGCCAGCCCGTTTCAGAAGGAGATACTTTTGGAAAATCACCTCGAGTTAGCTTAAGCCCTTTCCTGCATTTGGGGAAATGTTTTTTACTCAAAAATTGGCAATGGCACCCTTACAGATGTGCCCCCAAAACAGCCCACCAGACCAGGAGCTGCACTGTCATTATCCAGGAGGGTCTCAGGATAATTCTATTCTTGCACTCTCAAGCCCTTCCCCATCAAAAGTGCTTCTGATTTGGTTTTTACAGAAAGGGCACAGAGGTTACACAAGATAAAATCCAACTTCTGCCAACTTCAAACCATGCAAATCAACTTTCCATGTCCAGGGTAAATACTGCATAGGAATATCTTTCAGCACTGAAGCCTGTGGCATTTAGAAGCCAGCCTGTCCTTTCTGCTGTTCTTGTCACTGAACACAAGAGCAGGGATTAGAGGCAGGCAATCTCTGACCAAATCCTTTTCTGATGTGTTTCGTTATAATGTGATAGCCCTTTACTACTGAAAAAAAGAGATTTACGTCACTTTGCACAATTTGGAACTTATTCCTGTACAAGAATGAAGAATAAACAATAGAAAAAGAGCTTTTCTCCTCTGGTACTAAAATCAGACCAATGGCTGAATTAATCCCTGGTGTTTCGGATCCACTCATGAATTTAACCAAAATACAAAAGTTGCCCTTTTGAAATGAAATTTCAGTAGAGAAATACGTTGGCCAGAGGCCCAGAGGGAGTAAATCAGCAGAAAATGGCTCTGTTTCATGGGTTACATGGGGACATCTTGGGGACACAAAAGCAGAGTCCTTCAAGCAGCAGCTGGGTTCGATCAGGGTGAGGTGACACAAGGCTGGGTCGGGCTGTGCTGCTCCCCAGGCCATGTCTGGCTTTGCTGCATCGTGCTTGGATCACTGCCAGCTTACTCCAGAGCTCACTCAGCTCGAACTCCAGCAGTGCAAAAATCTGCTCAGTCAGTTCCTAGTGATGTTCCTGGGGTGCAGGTTCAGCTCACAAACCACCTCTTGTTCCCCCTTGGACACAGCTCTGCTCAGCCACCGGCCACAGTGGGGGCTGGAGTGCTGGTGAGGAGCTGGGGCAGTGGAAACGCTGGGAAATACTGGGAGAGGCAAAGATCAGCTTTGGGTGGCCTCTTTAGGCTGCTCCTGTTGCCTTTATACATCTGCTCCTGAGCTGGATAGAGCCAGAGACCTTAGAATACATTTCTGTGCAACCTGATGAATTCCAGACCGACCTTTTCTCTCACTTGTTTTTGGAAAAAAAAAAAAAAAAGGAAACCTAATTAAGTTCAGCAGGCTGCCCTTAATTTCTCAGTATTCTAAGCTTGCTCATTTCCCTGGCAAATAATTGTCTTTTAAATATGTAAATGGCAGTGTATTTCTGCCTCTTCATTTTCCTACTTTTCAACTTCCATGAAATGCCACCACATATTTTTAATGGCACAAAATTTAGTCCTGTAACACAGGGATTTGAGACCTTTGTGCCCTCTCATTCCTCTGTGCCCCTTAACTTTCCAGCCAGTCCTCCAAAGCTGCCAGTCTCTGGCCCTCTCTTTGGTCCCCCTGTCTTTGGGCCTCGTTCCTCCTCTGCTTTGAGTCCAGAAGAAATACCAGTCCCCCAGCCAGAGCAGACATCCCAAAACTACACAAACTCATTTTTTTGTTCAAGTTCTGCTGTTACTGGAAGTTTCAGGAACTTTTAAGATGCTCAATGGCACCCACTAATCAGAAATTAACACCACAGACTCTTCCACCCTGCTGGGTTGAAGAATGTTTAGGGCTGGAAGGAGTAGGGGCACACTACACACATGACACAAAACAGAGGTGGAGGGAGGGAAATGGGGTAAAAATAAACATCCCTGCTCAAATTACTATCCCTTCATGTTTAGGTTCTCTCTTTCTACAGTAAAAGGGAAGGAGACTGGGGAATATTAGTTAAATTCAGCACAAAACGTCTCGTACGGAAAACTTATAAAGCCAGCAGCTTTATCAGAGGGGCATCAAGTTAAACATTGATCCAGAGAGCCTCATATCTAAGGGAATGCATTAGTCACTTCTACAACAAACAGGAAAGCATCTCTTGGAATCCCTGTTTCTTGTTCCCTCTTTTATGCCAGGCTTGCTAGAATAACTCTGATATAGTCCAATAAATCCTGGTCTCTTAGAAAATACCTGTATTCTTTTTTTTGCTAAGGATAAAATGATGAGATAAAAGCTCTGGCTCTCAAAATAAGATGCAGAGCACAATGAAAAAAAAAAATTTACTTCAGCTGGTGCTAGTTCACGCTGAGTGGTTAAATATGAATACCTCATTGCCAATTAAGGATTGATTTAAAAAGGCACCCACTCTCTCATGCTTTTTTTATAGCAGTGGAGAGAGGTGCAGCGTAGAGCTGAAGCTTTGTGTTTGCTCCAAATCATCCCCTCTTGCTGCCTGTGTGTTCCTGTGTCACAGGAGAGGAGTGTAAGCAGGTTCTCCCAAGTTGAAGTGAGCTCTTGTGATTATCCCACCATTGCTATGCTGCTTTGCTCCCGAGCTCATCTCTGTGTTGGTGTGTTATTTGTGGTGCAATGCACTGGGAAATCAGGCCCTGAGCTTAAAGCCTGCTTGGGACTCAAAGAGCTCCACTGGAAGCTGTAGGTAAGACTCTGCACATCATAAATAAGTAGTGTGTTGTGGTAAGTGGAGAAGGCCCCTTATTGCATTAAATAAATCTCTCTTAAGTGAATCCTTTTTGAGGGAGCTGCGTGGAGGTGGAGCTGCCTAATGTGGCTCATGGAGCAGCTTCCTGATGAAGTGCTCTGTCAATGCAGCTTTCCTTCTCTTAGATTTGGATGGCTCAGTGTTCAGGCTGCTCCTCAACATCTGGATGTTCTCTGTGTGGGGTCGCTGCCATCCATCATTTCCAGGATGGCACAAGTGTGAGGGCTGCTTTATAATGACAATGTGAATAATCTGCTGTGGCATTACCAAGCAGCAGCACCACCAGTGAGAGCAGAGAATTCGTCTGGCTCATCAGTCTCTGGCCTGCTCTGCTGGAGGAGCTGAATCCAAGGGGTGAATCATGACACCTTCTTTAAGTCCTGACACTTATTTCTCCTCAGCAGCTTTGGCACTGGGTGTCTAGCCCTTCACCTCAGGGCATGTCAGGGAAGACAAATAGGTGTCTGCAGAAAGCAATTTATTTCACTTCACTAGCAACAGGAGGAGCTCATACCAACTTAAGGCATTCCAAGTTTGTATGTCTAAAGTTAGGTGGGACAAATTCAGCTCCAGGTACTGACTGAGACCAGCAGAACTCAGTGTTTCTCCCTGCTGACCAATGTCCTGGGCAGAGAGGCCAAGAGCAGCACTGTCTCCTGCCTTCCTGCTTGTCTGGCTGCAGTCTGGGGACAAAACATTGCCACTGCTGAAGAGTAGCCAAGAGAAACAGAGGGGATTGTACTCAGGGAGATGGAGCTGTACCTGTCTGAAGAAGTAACCAGTTCTGCAGACTTGGAATTATTAACATTGATTTTCCTTCTTTTGGGCCTTTTTTTAGGGTGAAGTCCTGGGCAGATGCCTTTGGTGGGGAGCTGTACTCCATTGTGACTAAGTATTCAGGCTCTCTCCTGTTGCAGAAGGTAGGCAAAATCTGTGAGGGCTCCCTTTGCTTCTGTCACCTCCCCAGCTGCCTTCCCAGCTTTGCCCCAGGGTGGAGGAAAGAATAAGACACTGGTGTGCAGCTGTCTTTTGAAACCATGGAGCTGCATATCCCTAAGCCCAGAGTGATGCCCTGTGGCCATTCTCCATGAACTGGAGAGGGACATCCATTCAGTGCCTTCCCTGCTTTCCTCAGCCATTGCTGAACACCACCTTAATTGTACCACTTTTTGTTAAAAATACTTTTTAACAGCACTCCTCATGTTTCCCCTCTGGTGGTCACTTCCTGCTCTCCCAGGCTGACCTTTCATTCCTCCTTTCCTGAGTCCCTCTGTTACCCACCACTCACCTGCTCATTGTCACCCCCCTGTCCCCTCCTGCATCTCTACAGCTGACACTAATTATTTTTTGCTTTCTCACCTGTATTCTGCCAGTTGTTTATCAGTTCTTTGCATTTTGCCCTTAAGACTCTGCTTCAGGCAGGTGCCCTGGGAGCCAGCAGGGCAGAGCTTTGCTTGGCTTCTTCACCAGACAGGCACTATAGCAGTAAACTCTACCAGCATTCAAGGGTGTAGCTCCAGGGCTTTAAGCAAATGATCCCTTTTGCAGCTGTATAGAAGCTTCCTTAAGCCAGTGGTGGATGGCTGCTCATCTTTCAGACCTGGGGATTTCTGCCCTGCACCTCCCAAGTGCTGCTTTGGGGGCTTTGGTGGCTGCTGACTGCATCCAAAGGAATGCAGACTCCACTTTGTGGCCATCCAGTCTTTTTTTCTTTACTCCTTGATTGTTCAACACAAGCCATGAGTTGCCCCTTACACCTTCTAGTGTCTGACTTCTGTCCTCATATTGGCAATTATACCCACATCCCAGTGCAAATCGCAGTAAATGGGTATCACTTTCCCTGCCTTGCTGCTAAGCCCTGTTTCCCTGTCCCCAGAGTGCTGCTTTTTGCCTGGAGTAAGGGATCATATCCTGCAGCACCAGCTTTGCTAGGTTTGATCAGGACAGGCTCTCAGCATCCATCACAAGGTCTGTGCTGGTCCTCAGCTCTTCTTGGGAGGAAGGAGTCACCCTGCAATAAAAAGCTGTCAGCCCTGGTAAAGGTACTTCATGCACAAACGTGAGGCAGCTGCAGCAGGATGTGCATGCAGGCAAAAGTTGGGCTTCTGGCTGCTGCTGCATTGCCTCTTGTCCCCTGGGGTCCCCAAGCCACAGCTCCCAGAGGCAAAGTGCACACAGTGTCTGTGACTCACAAGGAAAATGTCACTTTAAGCAGGGGGTACAGATGAGCTTGATCCAGCCTTACTCTGTAAGCACTCCAGCAAAGAATTCCTAAATTCATGTTGTGCTGTGTTCTGCCCTAACTTGAGCAGTTTAAGCAGCTCAAGTTCATCCTTCAGGCCCACTTNCTTGATCCAGCCTTACTCTGTAAGCACTCCAGCAAAGAATTCCTAAATTCATGTTGTGCTGTGTTCTGCCCTAACTTAACTTGAGGAGTTTAAGCAGCTCAAGTTTATCTTTCAGCCCCACTCCTTGAGCTTTCTCATCTCCTATTGTTTCCCTGGGAAATAAGGAAATGGGGAAGAAGCAGCCAGCACTCACTTTAGTCCTTCTCTCAGCCTGCTTTTCATTAGGTACCTTCTCACAATTCATAATCTCAAAGCAAGGACCTTCCCAGAGGGCTCCCTCTGCATCCCTGACACCTCCAGCACTACAAGTGGATGCAGACAGATCTTTTATTATTAAATATCTTTTTGATGCACCCTGACAGACCCAAAATAACTTTATGCAGATCATCTCAGTGGCACAGACTGTGGGCATGTTAGGCCTGGGGAGCCAAACACTGGAAATTAAACCCATGGATTTACCTGCTCCCCAGGCACCTTGCTCTTCTTTTGGGCTATTACCTGCTTTTCACATCAAATACTTCTCTGCATGCATGGGTGTGCCCAGAGCAGCAGAAGGGTGGGGAGCACAGTGCAGAGGTCCAGGTGATTCTTTTCTCAGTGCTAGGGTAAGTCAACAGGCATTTTGTCTTTGAGGAAATACAGAAGGTGCTGTTATCTCAGTTTATATCTTATTTCATGTCTCCCTCGTGCCTAATAGTCTTGAAGTAACCAGCTTAGTGTTGCTGTGAGAGTCATAATTTTTCACTTACTGAATGCTTTGCATGTAAACCTTGTCTTTAATACTTGGCATAAACTTTCTTTTGTGGTTTTGAGTTTGCTTAGTTTTCCCTGGACTTTTTGTTTGTTTCCTCCAGAAAAACCCCAAAATCATGTTGCAAACATGTAGTTTGCAAGACTTTCTACCTGGCTGTATCATTCCCAGAGTCCTGGTGAGCTAACAGACATCCCTTGAATCCCCAAGGGCAGGCTTTTACCCCACATCAGAGCTTTGCCCTGCCATTATTAGAAAGCTCAAAAAACATGGCAAAGAGCAGACAAACTTGAGAAGTTCAGTCAAGACATTTTCCTGGGTGCAGATGAAAGGAATGTCTTTCACACTCCTAATTTAGTTCCACTAGCAGTGAGTAATGCAGCACTGTGTACTTCAATAGGCTGAATTTTATGGAGGTGGGAACAAGAATATATATTTGGTGACATATCTCTGTTCACAGATAAAACTTAGGATACTGAATTCTGGATGTTCTACTTTTAAATCACCACCCCCGTCACTGCAGAAGGGGAATCTTAATGAATTGCTCCTGCTGTTTTCAGGGAATGCTAAGTGCTAGATGAATAAGAAAAGGTTTTCTCTTAGAGCTGAGCTAACTTTTTGGCCTCTTTTCAGCATCAGATCCTTTCAGCCAGACTCCTGTTCTGTCACTTATCATGATCTGGTAGCCTGAACCCTAAGCACAGGTTGTACAGGATAATCTTGGCCAGCTCCATGCACCTGAGCTGACTTTGAGCCATGGTGTCTGGTGACAGGATTGAAATCTCAACTCTGTTGCCCACCATTAGAAAATCTTGGATGAATAGTTATCAATAGCCTGAGATTTCTGTGGCAGGAATACAGGCATGTAGTGGTTTGCTGGCTCATTTGAGGGAAAAAAGCTCAAGTAGGATTTGAGCTCAAACCTAGTGTATTCCTTAGCAAACTGGAACTTTGAAGACAGTTGGTTTTTTTGGTGTTGGGTTGGGTTTTTGTCTTCCATCTCTGGCTAGCTCTCAGGGCTGAGATGTGTATGCCATTAGCAGACTGCTTGTGATTTCTCATGATTGCTTTGACCCAGTAAGTAACATCTACTTGTGTCTATGTCAAAAGCACATTTTAAAAAATTAACTGAGAGGGGGAAAAGCCCTGTTGCCATGAATTGAGGCAGTGACCCAAGGTAACCGGTGGCAGGTCACTTTGTGGAGTGTGTGCTTGCCTGTGCTGGAGTGTTCCCCCCCTTGGTGAGCTTTCCCAGGAGAGATTACCCTCCTCCCCCTGAGCAGGGCCTGATTAAAGCCCAGTCTGGCAGAGATCACTTCTCTCCTGGCAGAACCATGACATGGAGCTGCAGGGACAGACACCAGCTGGGTGTGTCGCAGTCTCCTCACCAGCCAGAGACCACGGTCAGGGCTTGTGGCTGCACATTCCTCTTCTGGCAGCGTGTTTATCCCAACCTTCCTGCTCAGTCCCAACCTTCCTGCTCAGTCCCACCTCCTCCTGCTGCTTCCCCTGCCTGCCTGTGCCAGTGCCCCAGCAGAGGGGATGCAAGGCCTGGCGTTTTTAATCCAGTAAAACCCTCACTGTTAATCGTGCCAGACAGAGCGAGCAGCCTCCCTGCCATGCCTGCTGCGGGCTGGATGCTGCTGCTATTCCTGTCTGACCTCCTCAGCCTGCCCCATCCTCAAGGCATTTCTTCCTCTGCCTGTGCTCAGCCACCCTCCCGGGATGGTCAAGGAGCTTCCTGAACAAAAGGGGCTCCACAGGCTCACCCCAAGGACATGCAAAGTCCTTTCCCTGCTGCTTCCCTCTAATTCAGAAGTGTCACTAGAGCCCCTGCCATCTCCTTGCCCTTTTCACCACCTCGGTTTTTTTCCCAGCACAAGCAGCCCAGCCCTGGCTGAGGGTGCTGCTGTGGTGCTGACACAACATGAAGATGGAGGGGGGCTGTACAAGCTGCAGACAAAACTGATGATGAGGGACCAGGGAGCTGTAACTGGTTGCCTTTGTGTTTCCCCATTGCTCAGGAGATAAGGCTCTGTCTTTTCTGAAATAAGTTAACCATCCTGTGTCCTTTCATAGGTTCCTTTACTCTTTCTTTCTGGCTGTCTCTGTTAGCGGTAGGATTTTTTGAAAGGAGAAATAAAGGCCACTATATCCAGTCTTAAAAGAGCATATTTAAGGAGACAGATTGTGGTTACACAGTTTAGATATACTCTTGGGTTTATTTAATGCCTAGATTATGTGAAACATGGTGAGAATAAACTGGTTATCTCTAAAGCTGTCAGATCTAGATCCTCCTCATTACAGCACCTCTCCCCATGGAGGCAGCACCAAATAGACATGCTCATAATTCCTAGGTTTTGGGAATTGCCTCTGTGGTGATCTTGGCCTAAATTATGCTCCTGGGTGCCCAATAAGTGGCATCATAACTGTGTGTCTCAGCTTTCCTTAGCAGTCTGCCCCGTAAGCATTGAGCAGACCCTTCTTGCTGGAGACCTGGCAAGTTCCCTCACAGATTTGGTGACTCTGGGGCAGGACAGCCCCTGCCCTGCCAGGACATCTCCCAGCAGTGCCCCAGAGCACATGTGACACAGGAAGGGGTGCAATGGCAGCACATAGCTCCATTCCCTTGCTCTTCCCCCTGCCTTAGGTGAGCTGGAGCTGTGTGATGTGTACAGTGCTGGTGTGGATGCTGGTCATCACAGTGCATGGTTTAGGTTTTTAAAAGTTGGCCTTCTGCTTCACTTCCTAATTTGTGGCCACTAATAGCTTCAGGTGCATTGGTGCTTTCAACAGCCACAAGCTCCCAGTTGGATCAGTTGTTTTTGCTTGGTCAAAATGCTTGGAGTTATGGCCACTGATCTGCCCCCCCGAATTACGGGGTGGAAAATGGGGAGAGGCAAAGATGGAAGGTGATAAAATCAGAGCAGTTGTTTCAATGACAATACCCAGCTACCAATAACACATTCATCCCTCTCCTTAAGAATCTCCTGCTCAGCAGGATTTTCTTCTTTCCCTTGGGTAGAAGTACAAAGACGTGGAGCCAACTCTGAAAATCAAGGAGGTGGATGGCTTGGAGCTGGTGAAGAAGTTCTCAGAGCAGATGGAGAGCATGCTCCGCAGGAAGGTGGAAGCTGTTGAGGTATGACCGCTGGGCTTTGGGGAGGAATTTGTGTCCTGCCAGCCCTGGAGCAGCAGGCACAGGCCTCCTGCCTGCACCAGCAGTGTGTGGGCGCAGGGGTTGCGTGAGGACTTCCCTGCCCAAGCAGGAGCCTGCTGGTGCAGCTGGCTGCTCGCGCTGAGCTTTAAGCAGACACTGGTGGGAGGGTGTGGGCGTTCAGACAAGGGGATGCTGGCTTCTCCCTCCACTCAAATTAGAAAATTAGACAAAAACAAAGTCTAGGAATAAGTATGAGGGAACGAGCAGTCTTTTAGGAGACAAGCTGTTTAAAAAGGAGGGGGAAGAAAACCTCTCGAAAGGGAAAAATGCAGTTCATCCTTCCACAGTGCGCTCTGGCCGCTGAAGACTGGGGGCTTGTTTCAGCTGTGTGTGTGGCTCAAGGGGAATTTCTGCAGCTCCTGAGCACAGGCTGCAAGGAAGGTGCTTGGATTTCCAGCTGTGTACATAGGGAAGTGTGGACGAGGTGGCAAGGGCTGTGTAGCTGTTGCTGTGCAGGAGATCAGAGCAGGTAATCGTTCTGGCCTCTCTTGCTTCCTGCATCTAAGGATTTATCATATTCCTGTGTATTTACCCACATACTTCTGCAGTCACAGAGCCTTGACTGTTTAAGGCTTCTAATGTGGAAAAGTCATCCAGAAACACATCATTTGAATCTCCAAGTGAAATGTGGGCATATTTAGTCCCAGAGCTTTGGCCCATAACGTTAAATTCTTAGCCAGACATTTCCAGTGTTTGGACTGCCTTATCCTTTGTGAAAGGAGTAAAATGTAGTTTTGCTGAGACTGTTGCTGATTGTGCAACCCTGAAAACACGTACGTGTTTAGTTGGATCCCTTCCCAGTCTGTACCAATTGAGAATTAGTGCCCTGAAGCATCATACTGGAGAAAACTGGCTGGTTTTATTGCCTTCCATAAATGGCAAGAGCTTATAAATGGTCCTTTACGAAATCCAGTCATGGTCTTTGTCTCAGTAACAATACCAGACTGAGACTCCCACAAGGCCTTTTCCTTTGATGAGATACTGACATCAAGCTGGGGCTGAAATGCCTTTCCCATGGCTTTTTGGAAAGGTTCATGGAAACTGAAATTAAATCTGTCTGTTGTTTCTCTAATGGACCTGTTTCTGTTTGAATATGTCCTGTGATATCTAAAATTGCTCAGGGGTTTAGCAGGGACTCTGGAGTAAGTAGGTGTGAATACACTTGGCAATAAATAGCTGCAAATAATGTACCTTCCAAGCTGTAAAATTGTAGCACAGAATGACAGGTCAGCAGGGAAAGAGGGAAGTTTATAACCCCAGGCTTGGTTGTGGTGAAGGAGGCAGTCGCTGATACAGCTGGAAGAACTTCTGGAGGGCTTTGCCCCAGCACCCTCTCAACCTTCCTTTCTGTGTGCTTGCTTCAGAGGTTGGTGGAAGCAGCAGAAGATGCAGATCTGAACCATGAGTACAACTCCTCGCTGGAGGTGAGTTTATCCTGGCCAGTGACAGAATGTGGCTCACACCCTCAGAGCAGCCAAAGGACAGGCATAGGCAGGAACCTCCCCCTCAGGCAGGTCAGGAACTGCCTCCTCTGCAGGGCACTCAGCTTGTCCAGAGACTGCTGCGAGTAAGAGACATCCTTGGAGACCCCAAACCTAGGAACGCCAAAAAGATTTGTCCCTTTGGCTCTGGGAGGGGAAGGATTTGGGAAAACGTTGGGCTGGGTGGTATTATTGGCATTATTTTTACTGCACAGCCAACACTGACGTTATGTGATGTTTCAGTGCAAATTAGCTGGCACTTTGTGGGTTACTTGCCTGGAAAATGAGCTAAAAATTGAGTGTGAATGAACAATGAGGAGGATGCTGTTACAAATACCCACAGCAAACCGTTAATCCAAACGATCTGAGTTTCTCACCATCTTTCTTAACAGCTCCCATCATCTTGTCTGTACCAGACAGACACCCACTCGTCAGGACTTCCCTTAAGGTGAAAGTTTGGTGGTGTCCAAGCAATTTGGATAATTGGCTTTCTGTTAATAACTGTTTGTTGTGGCCAAGCTGTGGGATTATTGCTGGTGAGGGGAAAAGGCTGTGGAAGGAAGTCCTCTGTCCACAGTAGAAGCACAGACAGCTTAGCAGGACAGGCTACCCCTGCAAGTGCATGTCTCAATGTTTGGAAAGGCTGGGAATGAAATCACTCCTTGAAATCAAACTAGTTTCTAATTTCATCTCACCTCTTCTTTTTTTCATCCTTTTTTTGAAAGAATCCCATTACTCATGTTAGCTGGGTCAGCTGCATTCACAGTGAGGGGCATGGGTGAGTTGAGGTACATGGCTGTATTTGCACACTCCCTTTGCACCCTCTGAATGCTGCTGGCTCTTGAACACTAATCCTTATGTAACCTCTGGCTCAGATAAAGTCAACAAAAAACATCTTAAAAATGTAGGTTATCCAAGGACAAAGAATGCCCTGAATGTACTGAAGTGACTGTAGATGGTAAATCCCCAGTGACCTTCACGGGTGGGGGAGACACTGCACTGTCTTTGAGCACCTTCTGCCTGATCCTTTGCTCTCGCTGAGTGCCTGCTGCTTGGAGTGGCAGGATGAGGGGATAATCCTGGCTGGATGTCCGTCAGGAGTTAACTCAGTAAGTGACAGCTGCAGGGACAGGGCAGGTGAGGTCGGCACTGGTGTGTCCTGTGGTAAACCTGGGAGCCAGACCCTGTAAGACACTTCACCCTTCCAGCTAATCCCTTAAATAGCTCTGAGGGGCCACAGGAGGCTGCCAGCCTGCCCTTTGCTCTTCAGTGGCTCACAAGCAATGCTCCTGACATTGGCAGTGCTTTCGGTCATATGGGGCACACAACAGCAACAAACTGGCCAGAAACCATCGTTTGGGCAGCTTGACACTTTCAGTTGGTAATAGCTTGCTTGTGGCTCATTTTGATCCTCTTTGAAGCACTGATTCTCCATATGTCCCCTCTTTGTTTTAAAGAGTGTTTTTCCCCCCTCCCAGCAGTGCTGGTAATAATCTGTACTATTCTCTTTGTCTTTTTTCCATTGTCTTCATCAACAGTTTGATTACTACAACTCTCAGCTGATTAATGATAAGGATGAAAATGACAATTACGTGGAGCTTGGGGATGAATTCATTCTGGAGCCAAACGAGCATTTCAATAACCTGCTGGTGAACACAACCTACAGTGACATCCAGCTGCCCACCAATGTCTACAACAAAGGTAATGGCCTCTGCTTTCTCACTGCTGGTAGGTTGGTGTGGAAATTATCAGCAATAATTCTGGAAACAAGGATAGGAGAATATAAAAATAACAGCTGACAGAAAAAATAAAAAAAGGCAGGGTTGGAAAGGTGCTGTCCTAAGGGACAGTCAAGTCTGTGCTGTCACTGTGGCAGGGCTTAGGTTTCCAATCTGCTCTTGGAAAAGCTCTTGTGGTGGACAGGCCTCCATCTCAGTCAGGCAGTGTATTCTCCTACAGCTCCTCTGCCCAACCAATGGTGCTGTGAGACAAACTGAGATGAGACTTTATTGGCAATTGCCACTCTGGATGAAGGATTGGCTGTATCACGGCCTTTATCTGTCAAGAATCTCATTGGTGACTGTGCTCACAGCTGCTGTTGTTTAGAGACACAATAGAGTTCTGTTTCTGCCATGGTTTCAGATCAGTTCCATCTGCTCTGACAGCCCCAGACCCTAAAATCTCGCTCACAGCAGGGTGGCCAGCAGGGCTGGCTGTGGGTGGGCACAGCAGAACTGTCCAAAGGAGGCTGCTGCCCTCTGCACAGTGTGAAGAGAGGTGATCAAACAGCAGAGGCACTGCCCAGCCAGCTGATTTCTTGCCCCTCCACCTCGCCAGGAAGCGAGCAGCTGCTCTGGCTGTGGCTGCAGGATGAGCAGGAGATGGAGGAGGGCTGCTCCCATGCCCAGCTCCTCCAGGGAGCTGTGTCCTGCAGTGCTCACAGCAGCAAGCCTGGCTCTCCACAGCATTTCTGACTCTGCCTTCCTGCAGGATTTACTTTGGCCTTGCCCCTGGGGAGTCACAATTCAGTTTGTCCCTCATTTTGACCAAAACTGCCTTTAGTAAAATGCCTAAACAGGAAGAGGTAGGTGAAATCCCCACCCTTTTCAACACTAATACAGTTAATCCCACAGTGAGCAGTGTCTCATGATCCAGTTTCTACTGCTGCTGCTCTCTTTGGTCTCCTGAGGCAGTGAGTCAACACAGACACCAAATATACTCTGCCTCTGAGGAGTTCTTTGGGTCTGCAGCTTCCTCCTATTGATTCTGAGGAGATGGGGGCACGGTAGGACAGCCCAGGCTTTGCCAAGGAAAGGGCAGGCGGAGAAGAAAAGAAAGATTTGATGAGGAAAAGAGGAAAGAGACTGCAACTGTGTAAATCTTAGGGCTCCTCTGTCTTAGGTGATTACACCTAGCATAAATTTAGACAGTCCTTGTAGAAAGTCTGTCAGTGATACATCAGGCTACTGCTTCTCAAGAGCCACATGTCCCCTGTCAGGCAGCAGCTGAGCCCTGCCTGCAGGGTGTGCCAGCTGTGCTCAGCACTCTGATGCCCTCCCTGGGTCTCTGAGAGCATCATTCCAACCAGCTGTAGGGCTCAAGGGCAGACAAGGCTGGAAAGAGAAATGGGGCTAATGGTGTCTGACCAAGCTGGGATCACCTGCAGTGGCCAGTGGTGGCCTGGCCTCCAGGATTCACTTAAATAGGCAGGGAACAGCATGCATCAATGTAAAGGGTTGCATTCCTCCTGAGGCTGCCGTTGTTCCCATCCCTCTCCTCCCTCAGGGGTGGTGGATGTCTTCCCTTCTTTTCCACACTTTTCTCCCCCACAGACCCTGCCATCCTCAATGGAGTTTACATGTCAGAAGCCCTGAATCCCATTTTTGTGGACAACTTCGAAAGGGATCCCACACTGACCTGGCAGTACTTTGGCAGCTCCACTGGATTCTTCAGGCTGTACCCAGGTAAAAGAGCAGAGATTGGCTTTGCTCTTTCAGTGCAGCACAACAATTTTGCAGGAGAGAGTCTGTTCCTGGAAGAATCCAGTCTGGAAAGTCTGGGGGTGTCCCAGCCCAGAGAAGGGCAGGGTCCAGTGGGCAAAACACTCCTGCATGGGCTAATAAGGCTGGAGGAAGTATTCAGCAGGCATAAACCACTTTGTCCCATTAGAACCAGCCACTCAGGCACGTTGCTCATGCAACCCCAGAGGAGTTTGCTGTCAGGGATCCTCCAAAAATCTCTCAAAACACCATAGCAGGGCTCCCCTGTGTGTTTGAGTGGTGGCCAAAGCCTCTGGGGACACACGTGGCAGATGCAGCAGGTCAGCCTGACTGGTCAGCCACTTGGCAGCTGTGAGTGGCACATTGGGTCAGGGCACAGGAGGGGGGTCCTGTGCCTGCAGGAACCCATGAGATGCTCTGCAGCTGCAGCCTGGCCTGGTGGCCACTTGGTCAGGTGGCTGCATGCCCTCGTTCTGTGACCTGGCACATGCTGGGGAAGGTGAAAGCAGGGATGGCTGTGAACACAGCCTGTAGCAGGGAATCTGGGATGCATCCCTGTCACTGCTGCTGCTTTTTTGTGCTCTCAACCATCCTCTGGGAGAAAAAAAATCTATTGTTGGGAACTACCTCAAAGTGACAAAATTTGAGCAGACTATGCCTAGGTACATTTTTTAAAGATAAACTTAACAAGCAGTTTACTCAGAACTGCCAAAGGCCAAGCAGCCCTGCTTGTATTTCTGCAGAATGGCCACTGCTGTGGCTGGCCAGTCTCCTGTGCTCCCCGGGGTTGCCAGGTCTCAGCAGGGAACAGCAGCAGTGCAGGTGCCTGGGGAGCAGGTGCCTGCCTGTGTGTGCTGATTGCTCCTCTGGCTGCTCTCTGCAGGAATAAAGTGGTTACCAGATGAGAATGGAGTCATCTCCTTTGACTGCAGAAACCGTGGCTGGTAAGTTTGGAGAGACTTGGCCAAAGCACCTTTCATCCTTCCTCTCTCCCATTTTCTCCAAGGTGAGTAGAAATGGGGAGTACCTAAACAAAGGTAATAGCAGGTTAGGAAGCCCTGCCAGCAACAGTTTTCCCTGTGGCATCTAACATGTGCCACGTGGAAATCACACTTCCGTGACTGGGAGGTGGGGCTATTGAAGTTTCAGAACTGTGGTGTGTCTTCTCAGTCTGCTCAGCATGGCTAAAGCAGACTTTAACAGTTGTGACTCCTCTCACAGGCAGTGAGGTGCTGGGGCCAGCCTGCTCCTGCTGTGCTCCTGGTGCCCGTGCTGCTGTGCCTGGCACTGTGTGACAGCAGCGTGTCCAGCATTCCTCCCCCTGGCCTCACCCTGCTTCCTCGTGTTCTTTGTGCTGCAGGTACATCCAGGCAGCCACCTCTCCCAAGGACATTGTCATCATTGTGGATGTCAGTGGCAGCATGAAGGGCCTGAGGATGACCATTGCCAAGCACACCATTGTCACCATTTTGGATACTCTGGGAGAAAATGACTTTGTCAACATCATTGCAGTATGTCTGCCTCCATTCCAGTGCTGAGCTGTCTCCTTGGTGCCTCACACCCTCTCCCCCTTCCCCTCAGCAAATCACAGTGACCTACCTACAGCAGCACCTGTGTTGGGTGGGGGATGTACCCAAATTACCCTTGGGAAGGCAGCTTTGTGTGGTCAGCAGGGTGGCTGCCAGCTCATTTCATCTCTCCTCCACAGAGGATGTTGGCTGCACCTTTTTGCATTCTTAGGGATGTGACTGCAACAGATAACAAAGGGCTGCAGAAAGACACCTGAGCTAGGAGGGACCTGAGCTAATAATTCACCTAGCTTGCCATAACACTGTATTCGGGTCCAGCAGCAGCAGGGTAATCCTCAGGATAATGTTTCCAGGCTAGAAAACTACCACCTTCTGCCTTTTTGTGCACCAGCATCCTGCAAGGCAGTCCTTACAATTCTGGGTTGATCAGCTGGGCCTGCATGGAGCTTGGTCATGAAGCCTCAGGGTTACTCTCACCATTTTTGAGCCCTGGCAGGGTTAGGCTGGGCTGGTTACCCACAAAGAACCAGCACCACTGACCATGGAAAGCAAAACTTCTTTCCATGACTCAGAGCAAGACTGGTGCCATGTTAAAGGCTCCTCACCTTCTCATTTTCAAAGCTAATTCAAACACCATCTCCTTCCCCAGACTTCTTTCTATGATAGCTTGCCAGGGCACAGCCACTGAGATATAAATTCTACTTTTTGTTGATAGCTTCTTATGTTAGCTAATTAGAAACTCCAGTGGCAACAATTCTGTCTTTATATGACTGGACAGATGGAAGAGTGAACAGTGTTGGCAGAAAAATGGAGAGGAGTCATTAAGGAGTTTGAAATATCATCTGTTCTTCAAAAACAATCCCAGAAATACCATGTTTTTTATATATCTATATATACTCCTTTACTGCACTCACACCAAGAACCTGCTGGCTCAGAGACATTATAGCCTGACCTAAACTCCTATTGATCAGCTGAGCATCAGTGGCCTCTAAGGAATTGCACTCTCCTGACTCTTGCAGGAAAAGGTTCACAAGGGCCTCACCAAGCTTCACCTCACATGTAACAGCCTGGAATCATCCACTCCCCTCATTATCCCAGTCCAGTGGATGTGTGCTAACCTGGTTTGTTATTGTTCAGCTGTGCACCAGAGGCTTACAACTTCAGGTTGCAAGGTTCAGCTGGTGGCTGGGGACTCACAAAGTCTCCAGAAGTGCAAAAAGTGCTAGAAGCAAGGCCAGGGATACAAGTTCATGAAGTGGGGATAAAAATTTTGTGGTGTGAGTAGGGGGAAAAAAAAGAAGTAGCTCTGTATGTGTAGGTATGCTCAGCTCAGCTAGAACTCAGCAAAACATCATAATTATTGTGTAATTCAAACCAACAGAAGATTCATTAAAATCCTGGTTTGCCATAATCACTATAAACAATTTTTAAGGGAAATAGGTATAAAATGGCATAATGTTCCATGCTGTTTTCTGACAATCCACCTAGGACATGAAGCCATTTTGTGAATTTTCTCCCATGACAACCCCTTTCTTTTCATTTTCTCTTTGCAGTACAATGATTATGTTCATTTTATTGAACCCTGTTTTAAGGGTATCCTGGTCCAAGCAGACAGAGATAACAGAGAGGTGAGTACCAGGCCCCTCTCACTCCACCACCCTCCAGGCTGACAGGTATTTTTAGCTTCTCTCCCTGGTTTGGGTGTTTGGTTTTTTTCCTTCCTCTTTGAATTTCTTTAGTTTGTATTACTACATCCCTGTATGACTTCAACAACCAGATTTCTTTCCCAGATTAGCCCTAGGTCACACAGTATGACTGCACAGGGTGATGTCTTCTGCAGTGTTTCCCAAAGGATTCCCAAATATCTTAGACACTATCTTACAGAGGGGGTTTAATTTAAGCAGATTAAGCAGATCAATCCTGCTTAAGTCATAGACAAGCATTCAGATTTTTTTCTTTTTCCCCATCCTGTTGCTTTTGGGTGCACACAATGTTGTTGGGTTTTTTTCCTGAAGGAGCAGATAAGGGAAGGTCAGTTTTCCAGTAGTTTTGCCCCTTCTTTGATCTTACTGTGGACCACTGACAGTCCATGTCCAGAGACTGAGGCAGTCCTGCTGGAGCTGCATGGGCACAGCCTCCTCTGCCCTTTCCTCCCCTGGGCAAAGGGAACACCCTGCCTGCTACTCATTCCTGGCTTGTTTTCCTCTCATTGCCAGCACTTCAAGCAGCTGGTGGAGGAACTGCACGCAAAAGGAGTGGGGACTGTGAGCAAGGCTTTGACAGAGTCCTTCAAAATCCTGAGAGAGGTAAGAGCTGGTGCTGATGCTTGTGTGGGACATGGGTGTCCCTGGCCACCCTGCATTCCTCTCCAGCAGTGGCAGCACATCCCTCAGGGTGCTGCAGTGGGGAGCAGGCAGCAGCTCATCTCCTGGATCCCCAATTTGTGACAAGCAGTGTGCAGGGCTCACCCATCTCAGGGGAAGTGTTGGCTTGTGCATGATGTCCACAGCCACCAGTCCCTGCCCAGGAAGGATCAGGAGCCAGCAAGGCTGTGGTCTCAAGTTTTCTTAATGAGCCCCACAACTGGGCATTGCCCAGGCACCTTTACAGATGGTGGCAATAAAACATAACTGATCAGCAGAGAGCCACAATTCTGGTTGTAGTAATGTTATTAGTGAGCAGTGATGATGATGAAGACATGAAAGATGATTCTTCAGATTTATTTCAGTGTCACTTTGCTGAGTATCAGTGCTTGGGGAAGAAATCACAGGTACAGGAGAATTAATACCTCTGATAAGAACCATAAAAGATTGATTGCTTCATGTGAATAGGAATTACAGTAGCTTGAAGGTAAATGTACAGTTTAATTCAGTTTCTCCAGGAATGGTAACAAGAAAAAGGACCAAGAACCAGCTGAATACCCCCATCTCCTCATGGCACTGTCTATACTGGGATTGTGGATCACAGAGTCATAGAAGGGCTTGGGTTGGAAGGGGCCTTAAAAGCTGAGACAAAATATGTCCTCCACTGACATAGCTGAACCAAAAATACCTCCAGGGAGGGAGTGTTGTCCATGCACCCCAGTGCACCAACGTGACTCTACTGCAGTAATAGAGAAGAAACTCCTTGGTGGATAAACAATTTACTTTTTCTCTCTATTTAGCTTTTAAAAATGCAGTCAACCATTTTAGTAGGCATCACTTGTCTTGATTCTTGTTGATTCTCTCTTGCTTAATGAGCTCTAAACAGCTCTGAGTTTGCTCTTGGACAATGCAGCACCCAGTGGTGATAAAACCTCCTGCTGTTATTCACTCACAAGGTGAAGTTTTGCTTCCCTATGCTTTTTGCTATCAGCCTGGATCTGGGGAGAAAGCTCAGGCGTTTGAGCACCTGCAGATGAGGGAAGGTGTCATGCTCTTCTGCACCTTGGAAATGGCAGTCCATCAAACAGTGGTTCAGAAACAGTATCTGCCAAAGAAATGTGTGAAACAGAGTGCCTTAATACCAGCAGCTGGAGCCCCCCAGGCTCTGCAGGTACCACAGCTTAAGGCAAAAGGGCTCTCTGAAATCATCTGCTCGAGTTGGTTAGACCTGTATCAGTAATAGCAAAGGTTTTCATCAGTGTGCCCTGAAACAAATTTGTGCAGCTGCAGTCAGGAAAAAGGGGAACTTTGGTGGAATTGACCACCCCCTTCTCCTCAGACAAAATTCCCACTCTCAGCTGCTCCTCAGACTCTGCTGTTATTGCTCACGGGAGCACACGCAGGAGAAGGAAAATTGCGGCAGCACGCTGATGAAACAGGCTTTGCTGATTACAGCAGACAACCAGTAATAATGTCTGTAATGGAAGTGGCTGCAAAATTTCCCTGGTAATTTTCCTCAGTCCAATTGCTCACAGAATTAATAGCCCAGCAGAGACCTACTCAACGAGGTATGAGTAGCAAAGAGGGGTTGAAGAAGAGCACAAATCTCTGGGCTTCTTTGTTTTCCTCCATTTCCTCCATTATCTCTGGGGGAGACAGGGCATATTTTAATCCATGATGCAATTTGCAGACTAGTTTGAAGAGAACAGTTAGCCAGAGACCCCCGTGTCCCTCTCTGCCATGCTCAATAAACCACTTGAACTCTCCATTTCAATTTAGCCACAAACCAAGTGGTTTCAATAAAATATGCATCCAAGGAAAACCATGGTCTTAAGCACACATTTATGAAGTGCTTCAAAATTCTCAGGTGTCAAGTGTTATCTTTTGAGCTCTTTTCTTATTCATTAAGTTTTAGTCTATCTCGCTGCTCTCTTCTCTTCCTTGTTTCAACAAGCTTGGCCTGCCTTTTTCTCTCCCCTTTTTCCTGCAGGATTTATACCCCTCCCCTTTGTTTTGCTTCCAAGCTGCCTCCCCTGAAACACCATCCTCCCGACAGTGTGTGAGTGCTGCAGCTGAGAGCCATCAGGTGCTAAGCAGAGCAGAATAATTGCCTTCCCTGTTTTACACACCCTAGCCCTCTTAACAGGACGTAGGACAACAGCTCTGTGTTTTTCAGGCACTGTCACATTGTTAATCCCTATCCAGCTGATGTCTCTGCAGTGTCCCTCCCCAGGCAGTATCCACCCTCCTCTTCTGTGCTCCAGCCCCTGCCTCTCCTTTCAATGTACATGTCCTCCTTTTTCAGGATACACTCAAAGCAAGTATTTTGACAGCTGTTGCTTTGCCCACCCTGCAGAGGACAACGAAAGCCAAGTTCTGCTTTCCAAGGCCACCTTGGAATGATGTTTCCTCTTACCTCCAGGCTGATTTAATTGTGCCTTGACTCACTGCTGATCTCAGAAATCACATGGACGTTGAAATTAATTGAGTGGGTCATTCCAGAATGGCTATAGGTGGAAAAAAAAGATTATGAAACTGGTAACAGACTGGATTTCAGTGAGACATAAAGTTCTGAGTAACTTGCACAAATTGGTGCCATAAAAAGAATGAACCTGTTTACTTTTTTTAAGTAAACAAAGGTTTGTGGCATCTCATGTCTCACTTGTGTGTACTTCATTTACACACTCACAAGATGCATGTGTTCTAGCACATGTGTTTTTCTAGCAGCATGCTCGATGTTCAAGGACAGTTTATCCATCCATTTTCTGTGTATTCTGTTGATTCCCTCTTCATCCTTTGAGATCTTGTATAGTCCCAGTCAGGTCTCAGCCCATGAGGCAAGTAGTTCAGCTACACCTTCTGCAATTCTTTCCCTTCATGCTGAGCACAGATTATTCAAATGCTTTCAATGAGTTTTTTCTTTAACCCTACCACTTTGTGACCCAGCCTCTAATTCATTCTTTCTTTTCTTAGTTTCTTATCACTTCAGTGGGTACCCAGCCATTACAATATTTTCCTTTTGATGATAAAGGATAGATGCTCTAAAGCATCTCTGCCTGACCATCTCCCTCTGCTTTTTATCATCTGTCATCATATTATTTTTACTCCCTTTCTTGCTTCTTCTCGGAACACTTAAAATTTTTTCTTGATTCCAGTCACATTTTTATGGACCTGGATTCTACCGCATATTTTTCAGGACATGCAAAGCCAGAATTTCCTGTTTACCAGTTCCTACTACTTTGCTTAATGCCCTTTCTTGTTTCTTCTTCACTGGCTTTGTTTTCTTGCCTACTGCTGATTTTCTCCCCATGAGACACTTTGCACTGTGTTTGAATTTTCAGTAGCTCTGGAGGCCATTCCAGAGGCAGGTCTGCATAATCATGGGGCAGGAGGAGATGGAGAGGAGCTGCTCAGTCCCCTGGTCAGATGTGCACACAATCAGCACACAGGCCTGCACATGTGAGTGATGCTGATGGTTCCTATTGCTTCACCGGGAGCTCTGTGCCAGCCTGTAACTGCAGAGCAAAAGGCAATGAGCAAACAAGGGAGTACAAGAGACTGTGACCCTGAATTAATTAGATCATGCCTGTTAGTCCTGGCAACGTGACTGAAGTTATATAGGGGAATACACAGCCCTGGGCCTCCTTCACTGACCCAGCTCTAGCCTGCATTTCTTCAGACATCTCTTCTGTGGACATGTTATTCCTCATCTGCCCTTCTTTCACGCTCCTGAGACTTCAGTCAGAGCAGGGAATTATGCTCAGAGCTTGCTGTGAATGCTGTCAGATCATTTGCTACAGCTGCAGCCAGTCACAAAGGACCTAAAAACCAGGGATTACCTCTTGTTCGTTTGTTTTCTAAATCTGTCTTTTTAATCTCCATTTCTATGACACTGATGATCTCATTTTCCCTGTTGAAAATATCATCTACTCCTGTAATTAGGAGATTGCTGGTTCTGATACAACATCTAATTTCTCAGTATCTCAGTATTATGAAGCTTCATGAAGAGATCTTAAGTCGTTTGATGAAATGGTGGGTGACCTTAATTAAGTGTTAATTTAATAATAATCCAAACAGACATATTGTAGAATGGTTGGAATAAGCTGCTTTTGTAACCACAAGGTTCCTATATCTGTGATCTGAGCCTCATTCTGACAGCATCTCCTGCACCCTGTGCCTCCCTGGTGGACGCTCACACTGTTCTCTCTGCTAATCTGCACCCACTTGATCTCTGCCCTAGAAACAGCTCACTTGAGGCTCTGGTTTTTTCCTACCTGCTGGTCATTAGCAGAATCCCATGTGGCTCTCACCTGCTTTTCTCCTTTGGTTTGCTCCTAAGGCCATCCTGTGCTCGTTCCTGTTGAGCACCCTCAGCCTTTACTGCCTGTCTCCCCTCTGAATGTGCTGCTGTGGAGATATGAGAGAGGAGGAGCCTGTCCAAACACCTCATCCTCAGTATTTCCCATAGATGTTTCACCAGAGATCAGCTAGTTAGAAATGACCCTATTACAGCCCTCTTCTCACTCTTGGTCATCTGTCCTGGTTCTGCTCAGTGATATGAGCAGGGGCACAGCCAGAGAGGGGTTTGTACCTGTGGTCATTCAGAAGCTGTTGGATCCATGCTTCCTGAGGTATAGTTCCAGGTCCTGTGTGAAGCTGAAGGAGGCAGGACTGACAACATGGGTGGTGGCAGAAGGTGACATTATGGTGATATTAGCACTGAACCTGGTAATTTCATAATGAGCGACCATCTCCCTCTTCATGTAGGAGTGGGGTAATTACTGGGGAAATCTGGGCTTGGAACTGGCCTTGAGGTGTTCATGGTCATGATGTTAATCTGTAGTGGATCCACAGGACCAGCCACATTGGTTGGTAAAGGCATTTGCCTGTCATAACATAGCATTACCAAACCCCAAAGGAGTTGGGAATTGAACCTAAAACATCTAAAAACTCCCAGTTCACTGTCTGTGTTCTTGTTCTCCCATCCAGGGATTTCATTTTATGCAATTAATCTTGCCACTTGGATGCCTTTTTTTCTCATTTATAGGATATAACTGTCCTTTCCAGTTCAAAATTGCTGCTGTTTGATGTAGCCTTAGTCACCCTTCAGTTGGTCTCCTGTATACTCTTTATCTCATGCTATTGCCACTCATTAATCTTCATTAGCAGGAGAGCTGTCATCTTTCCTTCTTCCCATAATGTTTTAACTCCACATCAGTTTCTGTAGCCTTCTCTGTTGATCAGGCTTTTCCTTGCTCAGAGCACAGCAGCAGTGAGAGGCAGGACAAGGAGAAGCACAGAGTGCCACCGAGCTGGCAGCTGCAGCCCAGTGGCTGCTCAGTTCTGTCCCTGAGATGTCCTCAGCTGCCTCTGCTGCTGGCTTTAGTGCTGTTTTGGTGCTGCACGAGGCCCTCAGTTCTCTAGAGCAGGTACCTGACGGATGGGAAGCACAGGGAGCAGGAGACAGGCAGCATTCCAAGGCTGGTCCTCCCTGGCTGGACAGGCTTGCTTGTAGGAGCAAGTCCATCCAACACCTCTGTAGGGGCCTTGGGAACACTTCAGTGTTTGTACCAGAGTCCTGGTGCACTTCTGCTCTGCCTTAAATATCACTTATGCATAGATAACAGGTCATCTGTCATGTCAGTGTATGGCTTTTCTATCTGGCACATCCATAACCTTTCCCAGCTCCAATGGCAGTAGCCTTCTTTTTTCATATGCTCCTGCCTTTCTTTGCTATTCTTTGGCAGATTGATGGATTCACCCTGAAATAATGAGTCTGATTTCCCACTCCTCTCACATTTTCTGCCATAAAAAGTGACAGTTACTGCTGTCAAATCAGAATTGCCATGTTTATGGTCAATCTATAGTTGTTTTGCATAAACTAATACGACTGTGCAAGATGTGAAGCAGCAGGGAATCGCACCCTTCCTCCACAGCACTTATTTTCTCCTCATTATTTTACTTCTGCAAAGCTTCCTGTGTCTGCATGTGCCAGGCAGGGCTGTATAAATAAAAAATAAAAATCTATATGCGGCATGTGAACACAATCCTCTTTCTGAGCAGTGTGAGGTTTGCAAGTGGAAGTCAGGATCTGGCCCACTGTGAATAAATAGAGTGCAGTTCCCGCAAAACCAGCCCGTGCTGGGATAAGCAGTGCTCTCCCTCTCTGTTTGCAGTTCAGAGATGCTGGCCAAGGAGGTTTGTGTAACCAAGCCATCATGCTGATCACCGACGGAGCTGTGGAGGATTATGAAGCTGTGTTTGAAAAATACAACTGGCCCGATCGGAAGGTTTGTCTGGGAGGTGATAAATAGAAAGGGAGGGGAAAGGTGCTATTCTGCTGTGGTGGGAGCAGAAGAGCATGAGCTAGGATATCAGGCAAAGCCAAGCATCCACATATTCTAGTACCTGAATGTCCATGGGCACCTGACCGTGAATGCAAACAAAGCAGCCAGGCAGGAGCCTCCTGCAGTGATTTCTGAGGTGAGAGGATCACAAATGCACATCTCTAGGTCAGGGAAGCTTTTCTTTTTTATACACTTTGTTTTCTAAAGTTGTGGGCAGTCAAAATGCTCTCCTGATAACATTATAAAGACTGAGTTGGGTATTTCAAAATTAAAAACCAGCTTCTGCTAAGAGTTTTAATCCCATGCGGGATGGTTTATAATTGGTCCTGTTCAGGAAAGGTTTGGCTATTCAGAGTTCTGATGGTGGCCAGGGGAATGACCCAAACAGCCTCTCTAGGTGCCTTCCAGCCCTGTTTACTCTGATGTCTGTGATTATAGGCTTGCAGTAGCAGGACTGGCTATGAAAGTGGAACAGACCACTGCTCATCCTAAACCCTCCTGATTTATTTGTTTACCTCATCCAAGCTAGCAGCAATGCACAAAGGGAGAGAAGCAGCCTACTGAGAGACCAGAGCAGGGGGCTGTTAAAACAGTTTATTTCAGGATTGGCTCTTTTGTTGGTGGTCAAACACAAAAGAAATGGTAAAGCTCTCCCCAAATGATTCATGTGGCCAGCTGTTCCCCTGGGTAAAGGATCCCTGGGAGCTGTAAACCACTCTTCGTGTGGTTGCTGAGTGCCTGGCAGAGCTGCTATCATAAAATCAAACAGAATTTGCACTTTTGCTTTGTTATTCAGATGATCCCGAGTGCTACTTGGCTTTCTGGGCTTATTGTAATTGGAAATTAAGTTCCAGGTCACAAAACAGGAAACAAATGGTGCGAGAGGCTCCTGTCTGTGTGTGAAGGCAGAGCTATTGCTCTCACCACATTCACACCAGTGGGACAAGGGGATGCCAGACTTCAGCCATTTGGATTTTGTGTTCCAGCCTAATTCTCCTGTCTTTGCACCCTTCCAGGTCCGAGTGTTCACGTACCTCATTGGACGGGAGGTCACTTTTGCCCCGAACGTGAAATGGATCGCCTGCAACAACAAAGGTGCTGTGTGGGAATCGTGCCCAATCCCCCTGCACCCCTCTGAGGCTTACCCACCACTGCTGGGGCCCACAAGCCCTTGCTTGGAAGACAACTTAAAGGAAAAGCAGACCCTGCTGACCCACGTGAAGTGTGCCTGTGTCCAGCCAACACAAGTCCTCTGTGCTGAGCCACTGCATTTTCCTGTCACCGTGCCAAGGGACACTATGACCGAGATTCATGCTGGCTGTAGTCCACCTAAGTCCCCTGTGCTTATTGTGTCCCAGTTGCTGGCTTTTGACAATCTGTCTAAAGCTCTGTCAGAGAGCCTGACATCTTTTGGCTGAGATAGAAAACAAACATTGCTGCTTTAAAGATTTTACAGCAATTTTCACAAGGTCTGCAGGTTAACCCCTGTACCCTGGCCAAATTCTTTGTGTGTAAGTGATTTTCACTGAGGTACCAAAATAGCTTGTTAATCCCACCCCAAGCCCACTGTTCTCTCTAACTGGCATGAAATTAGGTGAATGAGAAAATCCACCCACAGTAGGTGAGTGACCTCTATGCATTTGGGGCCAGTTAAAAAGTCAAGTTAGCGCTGTCAGAGTTTGCAAGAGTAAAGGAAGAAAAAGAGGGAGAAAAAAAGCCATCCATGTTTGGGCATGACCTGGCCTCTGGAGACAGTGATGCTAGTTACATCAGTGTCCTGTTTAAACAGGGAAAGGAAGGGAAAACTCAAGCTGGTGTCAGGTACAAACTGTTTTCCAGCCCAAGCAGTGGTGGTAACAGAGCATGAAATGCATGGGAATATTTGCTGCTGAAAAAAGTTGACAGGAGAGTTGCTGGCCTGTAGAATGTCTGTGAGCTGGGGATGCTCAAGACTCAAGCATTCATCTAATTAGCACTATGAATTACACATAATACTTTTAGATTTTGTTAAATGAAGCAAACCCCTGGGTTTCAGATTGTGTATTCAGCCAGCAGATCAGTGACAGAAAATTCATGGTACTGTTGGTTCACTGTAAAATGTCAGAATGCATTCTTCTGAATAACCAGGTAACAAAAATGTGCTCTTTGCACTTACATTCTCACTTACCAGATTTGAGCTGTGCAGAGGACTCCCTGATTTTGGTTCTTCTGTTTCAATGCATTGTATAATAACTCTTTTGGTCCTTGTTTCCACACACACTAAATCTGCTTCCACATCACAAAGCTTATCAGAACATCAGCCCTTTCACATGACAGTGTTTTCCTGGTGATAGGAAAGTTTTCCATCTCTCTGACATATTCTGTCCTACACCAAGTACAATCAATGCCTGTGGTGAAAAGCAGGACACAAGAATCCTCATGACATTACTCTCTGTTAGCACTTCTAACCAGCAGCAACTTCTGACGACCTTTAGTAACTTGAGAACCTCCTTCCCCTGTACTCCTTGTTGTAGTTTTAGACTGCTGTGGGTCCAGCTGCAGAGACAAAGCTTTGGAAATAGGTGACTTGCACTTTTTATTCTGTTTCCAGTGTGTAGATGGAAGTAGTTGCCATCCTTGGATGTAAAGCTAGGCAGACTGAAGAGTGCTGGAAAAAATCTGGAAGAGGAGATGGGAATTTGGTATTAATATAAAATAGGGCAGGGCAAGTGGGTAGCCTGGTGAAAAACTGCTTGCATATGTTTGGCCTTCCAGACTAAAGGCAGTCTGATTAGTGGGAGGTTTTTCCCAAGACCCAAATGGACATTTTGCATCTGCTTTGCACAAATCTGGTTATATCAAGACTCTCATCTTGCACATAGCTTCAACATTTTTAGAAAAACAGAACCACTGCTTTAAAACTCTAGATTTCCACAGGTGCTTTTGGATATGAGGTATGTCAAGGCCCATTTTACCAAGAACAGTTTACCCACCTGGGGAGATACAGTCTTTGACATTCAGTTTTCCAGCTTTGCGCTCATTTAGAAACGGGAGAGGTGTCAGCAGAGTGACTCACACCTCTGTTTCTCCATGAAGGCTACTACACTCAGATCTCCACGCTGGCAGATGTCCAGGAGAATGTCATGGAGTACCTGCACGTGCTGAGCCGGCCCATGGTCATCAACCACGACCACGATATCATCTGGACCGAGGCCTACATGGACAGCGCGGTAAGGGCCTGCAGCACGAGTCAAAGCCTAAATGAAGTCCTGACACTGAGGTAAAACAGGCCAGGAGCTGATGGTTGATAGAAATTACTGGTCTCTGGCTCTGCTGAGACAGACAGTATTTCTCTTCTGCTCGCTCCTGGAGCTAAGGTGTGTATGCAGACTCGGACACCAATCTGCAGTGACTCAGGTGCCCAGGACTAATCAGACAGGCACAAGGTCACCTAAGATGTGCTTCTGTGCCAGCAGGTTAATTTCTAAAAGATTATTCACACAAAATAGACTATTCATGGCTCAGGGTAGGGTCACAGAGACTGATTTCCTCCAGCCCAGTAGCTAACTGCAAATTGTTTGTTACTCAAAGACACAGAGTTCAGCTGATGCAGCAGGCTCACTCTTTCCTTCCTTAAACTAGCAAGACCTAGCTCACCACAGTGATCCTGAACCCAGCCCTATGGGCAAAGGACCAGACACTCAGCTCTCCCAATGCCCCCTGCTTTGTCTCAGGCCTGCCCTGTTGGAAGACATTCGGCTCTGTGAGCATGACGTGGGATATCTTCTGCTGCATGAGCTGTGCCAAATGAGGGCTGGGACATGGTACTTGAGTGTAGTAATCAAAGCCTCCAGAAATGCTAATTAGGAAGTTTATTTTACCAGCAGACTTACCACCTCTGGCACTGGTCTGTAGGGTCATGCTTCCCAAGGCAGCCACAGGCGTTAGTTTGTTGCACGTTTTTTTCTGCATCTTGTTCCTTGCCTCTTGTCTTGCCATTCTCTTCCTCTGTCCCAACTTCTCCTGTCTTTGATTCATTCCTCCATTCATGTATTCATTTATGTGTTCATCCATGTCTCTCACCAGCTGCCACAGTCTGAGGAGGTAACTGCACCCTGTGTTTTGTGCATGTGCTGTTTCCCTCGTGCCAGTCAGTGTGTCAGTGCCAGCCTTGGCAGCCACAGCTGGCCTGTACATCTGGAGGGGGTGGGGGCAGCACTCAGAGTCCTCTTGCACTGGCAAGGAGACGAAATTCTGGATGTACTGGAGAGCTGTGCTGTTGGTTCAGAGTAGGTAGGGCTGTCTGTGTCGTGCAGTAGCTTAATTCACCTGATCTCCTTTTCCACAAGTCCAATAAGTGCAAGAGAAGTTTACTTGCTGTGTGCTAGTGTGAGTGTTGCTGTGCATGGGAAGATTCCACAAAAAATCATCCAGAGAAGTAACTCAAGATACCAAGTCCAAATCTCTGTCAAGTGACTAGATTGTTGACTTGATCCTTTATGGCTCCCAGCATGGTCTGAGGGACAGGAGGTCATTTCTTGCCTTGCTACTCCACCAAATGAGAGATGGAAGGAGTGATGCTACTGGCAACAAAGGATTAGAACTTTTGATAGCATGTTTGGGAGGCTCCTTTGCATGTGGCTTGCCTGTTTTAACCTCCTCTCATGTGCTTTTAGAGCAGCTGCCCTCTGTTGAATTGGGAACATGTCTCATCCCATTACACATGCATGTCTGGCATCCCTTGTAGAGATACCTTGCTATGGTGTATCTGTTTGGATCATGACTTTGTCTCTTTTTCCTGAGCTTAAATGGTTGAGTAAAGTAGGCTCTGTGTGTGTGTTTGTGTCATTTAAATATTTGTCTGTGGTGTTTTTCAATTGTGGCACACATATGTTTGCAGTATAGATGATACCTTGTTTGTGATTTTGCTCATGTTTGTGTTGCTTTTGTCTGTTCTGTGCTGCTTGTGTTAGTGGATTTTGCACTCACTGTATAGGTGCTCATGCCTACACTCATAAAGAGTGGTGGGTTTAAATTGTGCCACCACTTCTACAGGCTCCTGCCTCTTCATTAAAACAACCCTTCAATGCATTTCACTGGCTTTCATCCCATCCTCATCACCCACCACGAGCAAGCATCCATGCCACAATCCTCTGGGACACAGAGTATTTAAAAGTGAAGCGTGGGAGGCAAGGAGGTGGCCAGTTGCAGTGCCCATCTGGGGTCCTTGGGAAGCAGCGCCTTGCACTGGGGCTCCCTGGGCTGCTGCACTTGCTAACACACCTCCCCTCGTTCTGTGGCAGCTCTTTGCATCCCAGGCTCAGAGCCTGTTGCTCATGACGACCGTGGCCATGCCAGTGTTCAGCAAGAAGAACGAGACGGTGAGTGAGGCTCCTCTGGCAGCAGCAGAAATTCCCAGGGCCCTAAAGCCAAAGGGCCTCTGGAACAACACCCGGCCATCAGGGAAGGCAGCAGACCTCGGGCAGGGTGGATGGGGGATAAATCTGTCTGTCACAATGACAGTCTGTCATTTTTTTCAAAATACCCCTTAAATATGACAGTTCTCTTTGTTTTGTCTCTTCCATTTTCGAACCGAGCCTAGTTTCCAGACCCTGAAATTGCAGGCTGGAAGAGATCATTGCCTTGTCTAGTCTGCATTTTATTGCACACATTTATATCTCACACAGATGAGCCAAATGCTCTGGTTTTTGCTCAAACAATTTTTTTTCATTGAAGTAAGGCATCCAGGCCCAAGCTCTGTCCATTGTGGTTTCTAACTCTTCGTGAAAAACTGGTGTCTTAATTCTGCTTTTCATTTGTCTGACCTCCCCTTCCTGTCATAATGGCTTCCTCAGATTAAGAAGCCTGTACCCTTTAGTAAATTCTCATGGGAAGCATCTTCTACACTGCCATAAAATCAAACCTGTCTATCTTAATAAGATTAAAAAGGTTGAATTATTTAGATGATTTGATAAGGGCATTTCCTTTGGGGTTTGAAACCCTTTAGACACTCATTTCTGTAGCATTTCTAATTTCTCAGCATCCTTTTAAAATGTAGAATGGTACCTTAGCACTGCTGTACGAGGGGTAAACTCTTCATCCAGGTCCTACAAAATATTGTCTGCCTTCTCCACCTGGGGCTAGCCATAGCCTGCATTAGCACAGCACTGCAGTGGGAGCCTGTGTGAAATGTTTCCATAGTGCTCTCCAGATGCTTATTAAAGAACCAGATCCTCATGTCATAGAGGGGGGATTTCCTTTTTTCCAGGTTACCAGTTTTGTATTTGACATTTGATTTAGTTGGCCCAATTTATCAACCCATTCATGTTGGTTTGCATTATTTTCTTGACCTTATTGGTCTTTACACACACTGAACGCAGGGGTTTGCCCTCAAAACTTGTTTTCAATGATTTTTTGTTACTTCTGAATCACTGTAGTGAACACTGATTAGTGTGTAGAAATATTCTTTTTCATAAACACTGGAATAACCTCTTTGGATTTTTTGAAGTATGTTACTTGGTTTTGAATCACCACTTTCACACAAGCCTAGAGGGGATGGGTGAGAAACTACTAGGGAGACAATAATGTGATTTCAGGTAGGAAACTACCCAGGTTTTGCTTCTGAAAATGGATTCTTCTTTGCTTTTAAGCGATCCCATGGCATTCTTCTGGGTGTAGTGGGCTCTGATGTACCACTGAGGGAATTGTTAAAACTTGCTCCACGGTATAAGGTAAGACTGAGATAACACCATTGGTTCCTTTGCTCAGCAAAGTCACTGCTCACACTTCCATGGGCATTACTGAAAAAATCACTTCTCTGCTTTGTAGGAAAAACTACGAGCAGAAGGGGAGAGTTGTTGGATGTAGTGGTGTGTGGTTTCTATATAGCACACATGAAATCATTCACTACTACAAGCTTTTAGGCTGCTTCAGCAGCACAAGGACTGGGTGATCCAGTAGGTTGGCAAAAGGTCATGGAACCTTTGCATCCTGATTGTCACCAGCCTAGATCCCTCAGAGATGACAGCCTATATTAGAAGAATTAAAGTTTTATATCCAGTTCCCAGTGGACAAGAGTTGCCATGCCAGCTGGCAAAAAATGCACTCGTTTCACTGTCAATATTCTTAGCAGAAAACCTGAGGGCTGAATGGATTATGGAGAGCCAACTCTCCTGTCATGCCTCGAGGTTCCTTTCTCCAGATCAGCATGATGGTTTCTTGGCAGGACAGTGTACAGAAAGTTGGCTCTCACTCACTGTGTGGTTTACCTGGATAGAGTATTTGCTCTCTAGAATTGTTAGTCCAAAAACTTTGCATTAGCTCTATATTCAATATATCTTAAAAAAAAAAATGTTCATCCATAGGGAATTCCCCCAGAGGTGCACTGTTTGGTTTGGTTTCTGCTGTAAATTCCAGGCAGTGACCCTTTGTTCATTCAGGCTGCACAGCAGGAGACAACGAGCACATCCAAGGACCACCGTGAAATCTGGCAATTTGAGACAACATTTCAAGTTTTGGTTTCTCTTAAATAACTATCAGACAACAACTACCAGTGAGGCAGTTGTCCAAAATCTGATTGCTGAAGACTCCCAGGACTGAAAGTGCTGTCAGAAGCTGTGAACTTCTGTGGTGCTTGGATGCAGGGCAGAGCATTAACAGACAGATGTAGGAAATGATCCTGCAGACAACCCTGGAACTGTGAGTGTTGGGGTGCCTGCACTCAGCATGCAAAACTGCCTGGTTTGGGTCAATTTTTACATGATTATTTTCTGTATAAGAATAATGCCTTTCCATCTCCCTTTTCCCATGCCTCTTAAAGGACAGGTATACAATAATTTTTCTTCTGGGCTAAGGAGGGTCACTGTCCTTTCCTCCAAGCAGTGCTACGAAAGGAGGGGAAAAATATTTGGATTTCATTATATCAATAGCAGGACACATCATCTCAGAAACTCCTCCAACTCCAGACTAGTTTGGAAACCTAGGATCCTCAACTTGAATTCTCTGGTATAAGGGCTCCAAAAGCACCAGTTCCAGTGTTCCAGACCTCTGGAGCTTGTATATTAATGATCATGCTTTTACTGGGCTGGGACATTTCAGCTTTAATAGGCCAAGAACGAAATTTGCTGATCCAATGTCTTGGTTTCATTCTTGCCACACTGAGCTAAGCCAAGTGTGTTTTTTAAAAAACTGCTTCCCATAGAGAGGGTCCAAGGTTTTGGTCTGGGATGTGTGAAATACAGAATTGATTCCCTGAATGCACAGACAGATTGTAAATTACTTGCCTCCTCACTTCCCTACTGTTATCCCTCCAGGATTGTCTCTATAGGAAAATAGAGTTGCAACATTTTTTTTTGAAGATAGAAACTTTATCCATTGTTGTTTTCCTTGAGACACCTCTTGTTTTGGCAAGCACAGGCTATCTGCAAGTTTTTAGCAACTCAGGGTGTAGCTGGAATTTGCATTATATATGGGCTTGAGCTGAGTAATTGCTCTCTCGGAAATCTCTTGCAGATCAGGTCAGCCAGTGTCTGCTCTTGTTAGATTATGCTATTCTTTAAAAAACGCTTTAAGACTACAGGCTTGTACAATTGGCCTGGGTTGGGTCAGGTCTTGCCAACACTGAAACATAATCCAGAGCTCCTCTGAAGTCTGACTGGGTTTCCAGGGAAGCCATCTGTGAGATTCATCCTCACTTGCTCTCTCACTGCTCTGCAGTGCAGTGATGGGCACACAGGGCTGTCACCACTGCTTCTGTACTGTTTGTAGCATTCCCCATCACTGCCCATTTTCTGTACAGCTCTGCTTGGAGAGCTCAGTCTGCCTCTGGGTGCTAATTGTCCACCATGACAATTAGACTGTAGGAGGGCATATTGTTCAAACCAAGCACACACAGAGAAGACAGATTGCCACTTTAGGATGGATTCTATTTTCTGCTGGTCAACACCTTTAAAAGGAAAATATTTCTCAAAATTGGTGGTGCCAGGGTATCAGCAGCACCCATTACACAGCAGTGTCTGTAACTAAAGCACTGATTATTCTAATGCCTCTTTCTCCAGCTGGGTGTCCATGGCTACGCCTTCCTGAACACCAACAATGGCTACATCCTTTCACACCCAGACCTCCGTCCTCTGGTACGTAGAGCTGTGCATCTGAGAACCTCTGCTGCCTTGAACACTGCTACTTTCAGTGCTGCTTCTGATTTCTTTGAGGTTTTTGAGCTGTGGAGGCCACCAGCCTCTGACATAGAGGCACACAGGAGGGCCAGCTGGCCTCATTGCTGAGATGCCCAGGCACGTGATGATTTTACATTTCAGACGTGCACTGGTCAGCACAAATCCACCTGCTCATGGCTATAAGCATTAGTCTGGTCACCACAAGAGAAAGCTGTTGTGAAGCCCTATGGTGGCCTTGTCTTCAGAAGGGCAGCTTTGCCCAGGGGCACCTCAGGCACCAGGAGTCACTTTGGTGTGTGAGGAGAAGGGACACACCGTGTAAGGCCAAGCCAGGCAAGGGCACTGCTTTACCCTTCCATCATCTATTGGCCTCTCCCAGCCCTCATGCCTTCTCCCTCACCCTGGAGATAATTGGAACAGCCCTCCTGCGTCAATTAGCTCCAGGTTAAAAGCCTCCCGTGAGTGGAGTCAAACCTGACTCCCAGCAGAAAAGATCTCCTGCTAGTATTATAATGTTAATGGGATTATACTCTTAGCTGCAGGGAAAAAACTGATTTCCTGCAGGCAAGGGTGTTGTGCTGATCTGTGTAGGAGAAGGAGGCCACAGCCTTTACCTGTAAGTTTAGCTGTGTTCCTGTCTGTCCCTTGCCCCTGGAGCAGCCTGTCCCACTGGAACTTCCCCACCCCCTCACTGCCTGTGTAAAGAAATATGTGACATGGGGCCAAGAAGACACTCGCACAAACTCTGCCTTCAGAGAAGAAATGAGAGTCAGAGAAAAAATGGTGGTTTTCAAATTACACACCAATTCTTAAAGGGTTAGTTTAGGAAGTGATCTAGCCATTTACTTGAATATTCTTTTTTTCTTTTTCTTTTCTTTTTTTAATGCCAGTATAAAGAAGGAAAGAAACTGAAGCCAAAGCCGAACTACAACAGCGTAGATCTCTCAGAAGTGGAGTGGGAAGACCAGGATGAAATAGTGAGTGTCAGAAAGTGGCTATAGCTGTTCTTGTAGCACCTTCTTTTTACTACTTTGTGTGCCTGTATGGAAGGTGTGGGGGGCACTCCTGTTGTATTTCTGTGCCTGACTGGCTCTAAGAGACATGGATGGTTTACAAGAGGACAAAGCATGAAGCTTCCCTACCAAGTGCTTGTCTTCCTTCTCAGTATGAGTTTTCCTTCTCATGGAACAAAGGAGAAGTGCTGGGAGGAGGAAGGAAGCATTTTGGAGGATGCTCCAGGGAGCCAGTCTGTGTGTACAAGGCCCTGAGGCTGCCTTAGTACAAAGCCAGAGTAGTTTAGAGTGTGGCAGTGTGATGTCACCCCCACATGCAGTATGTGAGATACAGCTGAAGTCACTCAACAAGATCAGGAGGAAAAGGAAGTGCATTCATCAAGAGACTAAATCTTGCAGTCACTATTAATAATAGACACAAAGCATAAAGGGTTTAGGCACTTGGGAGGAAAAATTCCAGAAACCACCTTATTGTACAGGTGTAGAGGCACTGAAAGCAATAACTGACCAGAGAGACAAGATTAAAAAAAACCCTAAACGTTTTTTTCTGCTCTCTTTTGAGCAAAATTATTAACAAGTGATAAAGAAGAAACCACTTGCACCCTTAACAGCTGCACACTGCTGCTTTGCATGTCTAGGATGCCAGATAAAACAAGAATACAGAGAGGTTCCTCTGTGGCTGGTTTTATTTTACTGAGAACTAGGAGGAAATAGATACTTAAATTGCTAAGATAAGAACTCAATTTGGAGTAAGATAGAATTAGCTGTGAGACATATGCTTCTGGATTACAGGGGAGACTGCTGAGATAAACGGATCTGATGCTATAGATATCCACTTAAACAGGTAGGACAAACAGAGCAGCAAGAAGATCAAAGTAGCTCCTGCCACTAGTGCAGACTAAGTATAAAGGCAACATCAAAGGAATTTGGGAGGTGAAAGAGTGGGAGATTGAGAAAGGGAACACAACAGAACTATGTAACATGGAAAGCAAGACAAAAATAAGAGGTTGTACATGCAGTAGAACCACCAAGATGCAAGTTGCCAGCAGCTTTGTGTAGGTTCACTGATCTCTTATAGGACTTCACTCCCATTGTAGTTTCCTCTCTCACTGGAGCCACTTTTAGAGCTATTCCTCTTTGCCTAGTTTGCCATTTAAAAAAAAAAAATCCAGGAAATGAAAGAAATTTGCTTTGCTCTCATATTTATTTGGCTAGTGGGTTCCTGTCTGACCAACTGACACTGATACCTGAATGCAAACACAATACCAAGTGTAAGGTTTCTGTCCATAGGAAATCAGAGTAAAACTATCCAGGGGACAAAAAAATCATGAAACCAGCATGAGAAACAAAAGCCACTTTATGTTCTTGTATTGCATCTTCCAGAAGAAAGAGTGGTTGCAGTCACAGAGGGTGCAGAGACATTCAGTGACGTGAGCAATATCTGCAGTGTGACTTCAGCAAGTCTAGAGGCTCTCAAGATACACCCACTGCAGCAGAAAGCTGCCAACATTTCAACACTCATATTTGTAGCTATGGTATTATATCAATGACAGACTCAACATCAGTTGCAGTATAATCTCAGCAACACTGACGAAGCAGCACATTCAGGCTGGAAAAAATATGCCCAAGTGCTAATGATGTGTAAAACAGCCGGCTGCAAAAAGAAAATCCAGGAGAGGGAAGTTGGCATTGTCTGAAAAACACCAACTGATGCACAGTGGTGCAACCTGCAGCCAGGCAGCAGCAAGGGTTTGGGCTTGCCTGTGAAGCAACACAGAGATCTTCAGAGTGTGAGGGGAAAAAGGGAAGAGTTGGGGGTCTGGAGGGGAAGCCATACCAGGAATGGCTGAGGTCTCGTGGTCTGTTCAGCCTGGGGGAGACTGAGGGGAGGCCTCACTGCAGTTACCACTTCCTGTGAGGGGAAGACAAGGGCAGGCACTGATCTCCTCTCTGTGGTGACAGTGACAGGACTCAGATGGCCTGAAGCTGTGCCAGGGCAGGTTTAGGGTGGATATCAGGAAAAGGATTTTCCCCCGGGGGTGGCTGGGCACTGGAACAGCTCCCCAGGGCAGAGGGCACAGCAGCAGCTGCCAGAGCTCGAGGAGTGTTTGGACAAGGCTCTGGGGCACACGGTGTGAATATTGGGGATAATGCTGTGCAGGGCCAGCAGCTGAACTTGGTGATCCTTGTTTCCAATTCAGGATATTCTATGATTCTAAACCCAGAACCCATAGCAAATTCTGCAGGCTGCCAGGCCAGAACAGAGAGTATGCTGAGGCTCTGGAAGAAAGTCAAACACTTTCTTAGCCAAAAAGGAGTAATAGTACCAGTCAATGTTTTCATTTCCAAGATGTGGGCCTTGGGAAACATGAGCTTCATATTCTAGGACTGTAAATAATCCACATCAAACAGCCATAATAAACAAAACCGTGGCCTTGTAAAGCCCCAACAGTTGAGACTGGCTAAGCACCTGAATGGAGGCCTGTCTCTGGAAGTAAGGAAACAATTTGTGAATGAGTAAGTTACTTCCCACCTATTTTTTTTTATCCAGCCTGAAGCAATAGACTTGATATGCTCTGGCAGGCTGGAGCTGAATTCAAAGCCTCTGTACTTGTGGAAAAATTTCCTGGATCTTTTTTGCAAGAGGCTGGGAGTCACTGTGAAAATTACATTTTACCTTTGGAACCTGGGTTGAATAAAGTGGTCTTCTCACTGCCTAGCCTGCTCTCATACAGTCTTGTTTTGCTGTGCTAAACAGCTGCTTTGCTACACCTCAGAAGTGGTGCTGAATACAGCCTACAATTTATAAATCACTTTTTAAAATGTCAAAGAGCTTTGGATTCAGTCTGAGGGAGTTAGTGGGCTTCTCAGTTTTCTCCTCTTCCAGGCTCTCAAAGCACTGTGCTAATGAATTTCTGGCTGCCAAACAGTGAAGTCTATAACTAGGACTGGCAATTTCATAGATTCCAGATCCTTTCTTTTTGCTAAAAGACATATCAACAAGCTTTCAGGATAAACTATTACTACTCTGTATCACTCAGCAGCGTGACTGTCCAAGGATTCTGATCACTGCAAACAGGATTTCTGTTTAAAAGAAGCAAGACAGAGCTGGGGAGGAGAGGGAACCAACAGTGATTCTTTCTGCCAGCCCCTGTGTGTTAATGACAAGTGGCTCTGCTAATTCCTGCTGGGCCCTGCTTGGAGACACTAACACCAAACTTGTTCACCTCTGCAGCTGAGAAGTGCTATGATCAATGGGGAAACAGGCTACCTCTCTATGGATGTGAAGGTCCCCGTGGACAAAGGGGTAAGACATTATCCTTCTGTTCAGGTCACACAGGGGAGTGGATGGGAAGTGGGTGCTGAAAAACCACAAGGGATGTGGTTTCTAATGTTCAGCATTCCTGAGTGTGAGGATTTTATTGTTCCACCACATACATAACACGTGTGCTGAAGACATACATGAGAGCATCATTAGAAGTGCTCGTTAGACCTACCAAAATTCTGCTCTCAGAAAGGTACTAGAAATGTCTCTCAGCTCCCTACTTTGTCCAGACAAAGCCAAAAGGCATGTTGTTCACTGTTTATAGGGCTGTGAAAGGAATCAGAGACCTTCAAGAGTTAGAACAGGGGAAGACTGCTGAACTGACTTAGACAGGAGATTTGGAGACTATTTTACCACCCTCTTTCCCTACCCAAAACCACTCATGAAAACTTTGTCCCTCACTTCGTCAGAATGTGATTCCCTTTATCCAGGTCCAGGATTAAATTTCTATGTGAATACTTGCAGACATTTAATGAAAAGTCCTAGTGAAATGGAGACTTTTGAACACTCCCTACCAGCTCTAGGGCAGAGTTATACATCTTCCTTTGGAATCGGTGCAAAATTATCTCGTACATTTATGTTCACTGGTACTTTTTCATTCACGTTTATTTAACTCTCTCAAAGATTTTGGCTTTCATCATTTCCTGTTAGGAAGTATTCCAGAGTCCTGCAAGTTACACTGCCCAGAAGTCTTCTATATTTCAGGAAAATTTTCCATCCTTTATAGAGAGCATTTTTTTCAGTGGCTGGCTGAACTGCTCTCATGCTAAGCCACAGTCAGCACCAATTCCAACAAACCAAATGCTCACACCCACTGCTGAAATGGGGCCATTTCCTAGTGAAGACACCCCTCTGTTTCCTCTGAATGGTTATTCTGCTAGATCTTATCACTACATTTTTTTTCTCTCCATTCTTGGTGTTTGCAACTCTCATGGACTTGTCCATGGATTTGCTTTTCTTCTCCTGGGCATTGCTAACATCTGCATTTGAAATATTTGCACTCTTTTCAGCTATTATGATTGTTCCTGTTGACTCTTCTGTCATTTCTGGTGCCCAAGTACCAGGGCTTCACTTAATTATGTGACTTTCCCTGTTCCTCTGTACAGAGCAGCTATTCTGTGCAATAGGATATTTCTGAACAGGAAGCCCCCAGTCTCTTTTCTGCTGTCCCTTCAGGTTTTTTTCTCCCTCCCACAGCTGCACTGGAACTGCCACCCTCACTTCTGTGTTTCTTAGCTATTTTTTCCAGTTGCCATTTTTCCACATGAAACCCACTTCTCCTTTTCATCCAGCCTTTCTAATTTTAAGGGCTGTTGAGACACTTTTTTCAGTATGCAGAGAAATGTTCTATTTTGTCTTACAGATAGATCCCTGTACAGAAGGGCTGCTAAGGCAGAGTCTGTTCCTCCCATTAGATTTTCTCTGTTCGATGGCTTGTTGTTTACTGTTTCTTTTTGTTTACAGTTCTGCAGCTGATTCTCCTTCCATATCTTATTTAAGCCCACTTTAACCTATACTTTGGAATAAAAGTTCATGAGAAACTGTTGCAAGTACTTTATATAAATGCAGATATATTGCATACCCTTTATTTCCCTCATCCATTACCTTAGTTATTCCATCAGAAAAGTAATCAAAGTTCTAAAGCAAGATCTATTATTTGTAGGTCTAGACTGCTTCTTTTGCTAGCTTAACCCCTTTGTGCACCCTCAATAACACTTCTGAGTCATCCAATGATATCTTTTAGTTCAATATTTCAGGGACATCCTTCTGCTCCTCTTCCCAGGAGAAAAAGAAGATAAAAAGTAGCCTTGGTAAAGAGACATTATTTGTTTCATTCTGCAGCTCTGGAAGCCTTATGAAGCACAATAGGGGACTGAGGCTGAGTCTGTGGCAGTTTTAGTATTATCAGAATACACATGGAGTGGAAACCAGAAATGAAGCTTAGTAATTCCCACTTGTACTCTGCTAGCTGACGAAGCAGCGCAGCATTGAAACAAAGAAAGTGCTGACAGAGCCTTGAAACAAAAGGAATGAGCTGGCCAGACTGTGGAGAGAAGACCTGAGTGAAGAGGATAGAAATTATTCTGTCAGCCACTTAAATGTTGATACCCCACAGTGATTTCAGGAGGGTATTGAGAACAAAGTGAGATAGTGAGGAAAAAATAAGGAACAAATACAGGAGGCAGTTGTTTGGGAGTTCTAGGGGCAGAAATGCCTTTGCTTGCAGCTTGAGTACAGAAGGGCTGTGACTGTGAAAGCAAAAGGAAGAGGACACGGGTAGAAGTTGTGGCAAACCTCTGGTAATGCCAATAGCCAGACCTGGATGCTTAGCACAGGATCCAGTCTGGAAATCCACGTGTTCCCAGACTGCAGGGGATGGCAGTCAGCCATCCTGTCACTGTGCCAACAGGCCCATGCTCCCCTCCCTTGAGCCCCCCTATGTGGCAAAGTCCTGCCTGATCATCCTCAGCCTCACTTGGCTCAAGGGTGCCCCTGCTTCTTTTCTAGTCCATGGATATGTGGTGGTACCTCCAGCTGTCTTGGGGCTGGCTGGACACTCACCAGAAGAGGGGCAGGTCAGGGGAAAAAAGGAGGAGCAGAAGAAGCACTGCTAAGGGAAAGGGTCTCAGAGTAGTGGCCAGGTCTTTTCCATGCCTCCCTGCCTCCATCATCAGATCAGACAGGCAAGAAAAGGGAGGGTTAATACCTTTTGTATCACCCACAGCCACCAAAACACCACCAAGGGATATTCTCTGGGGGTATCACAGCCCTTTGGAAGATACTGCACATTAATAGAAATAACTTCATGGAAAGATTTATTTAAAAATTGGAATGGACTGCCATTCCAGGGGGGTGGTAGAGTCACCATCCCTAGAGGTGTTCAAGAAATGACTGAGACTGAACGTGGCACTTAGTGCTATGGTCTGCTTGACAAGGTGCTGATAGGTCAAAGGATGGGCTCAGTGATCTCAGAGGTCTTTTCCAGCCTTAATGATTCTGTGATTCTGTGTGGTCTTGGCCCAGCAGAAAACCCTGTTGCTCAGCAGTACATTTGCCATGCATGGAGAGAGAGAGGAGGAAAGGAGTTAAGCCACCTGCCACCTCCTCACCTAACAATATCCTGAATCCCCATCACACCTAATGACATCCCCCATCCCTGTCAGCACAGGGAGCACAAACCTGGTGCACACTGTGGAGCTGGAGCCCTCTGTGCCTCACTCTACTTCCAGGACTGCTGAGGTTAGGGCAGGCATGACTTTCCCTGGGGAACACTGAGTTTTCTGTGTTCACTCCCCTGTCTCCCACACACATCCTCTCACCTCGTTCTCAGACTGGGTCCAGGATTTTAAACATATTAGGGTTCATATACTGGCATAAGTCTTGGATAGAAACTTTCCAGAAACTTTTCTCCTATGGAAAAGCGTTCCACTGAAATCAACACTTTCCTACAGGAAAAGGCCAGTCTGGCAAACAGATGAAGTTCTGAAGCAGCTTTCAATAATCTGAAATGTCTTCAGTTGAAATGTCAGTCTGAAAAAAATATTTGCATGCGAATCAAAATGGCTTGGATCTGAAACGGCACTTTTTTTCCAAATTGAAAATGTAAATTTTTTTTAACAAAATCGGAATATGCTAATGTTTTGTCCCATTTTGGCATGAAAGCAAATGTCAAGAATATCAGCATTTCCCACAGGAGTGGGGAGACTTGGCCCTGACTGCCCACCCACATAGAGGATCGGTTTGTCATTCTGCCTCTCCTTCAATTCCACTCCTCCTTGCTATCTGCCCCTGAGCCCCCCTCCTGCTGGAGATGATGATGATGATGATGATGATGATGATGTGCAAAGCTGTCAGGGTTGCTGTGTCTAGCAGAAAATCAGCAGGGCCCCAGCATGTGTGCTTGGAGGGGGTGAGAGGGAGGGCAGCTCTCCTCCACCCCTTCCTGCAGCCCTGCAGGAGCCCTAGAACAAAGAAAGGTTTATCTGAAGGCCCTGTTGGAAAGATAAGGTGGCTGCCTGGATCCTGAAAGTCTCAAGGTGCTGGATGTGCTGAATACTGCACATTCATGCCAGCCTCCAGCCAGCCCTAGCAGGGGGTGAGGTGGTGATTTTGCTCAGCCTTGGGGACATTATCCCAGGTCCCCATCACCACTGTGCCCTTGCTCTGTCAGATGGTCTCTCTTATTCATTCTCTTCTTTCAGAAACGAGTTCTTTTCCTCACCAATGATTACTTCTTCACGGACATCAGTGGCACACCCTTCAGGTGAGCAAGGACTCATGTGGCACCCAAACAGTGTGTCTGAAGTCTGATCAGGGGCAGCAGATCAGTCCCTTCTCTTCATAAATCTCACTACAAGTCATGAGTAGAGCAGTAGGAATAATTGACTTCTTTGTTCCTATTGCCATTAAAATATTTGGGGTCAATTCAAAAGGAATATGATGATTTACCTGAAATTCAGAGTCCAAAAGCTACACCTTAGGTAAAACATGTTTCATTTCAGAGAAATGAGACAGGTTAAATTTTCATTTCCACTGAATATGGTATATGGATCTGGTGTATGGCTTTAAAAAAACCCCAACATTGTTAGACACTGAAAATTATAAAACACCCAAAAACAAATGAAGCAAATTGCATGTGGGAGGGGATAGAGGGGGTGTTGGGTTTATTCCTCTGGCTGAGATGGTTTGAAACTAGCAGAGATTTGAAAATTAGAGAAATGTTATTATTGACCTGAACCTGCAATGTTGGCCAAAGAAATTGTCACCAGCAATGCCTCATAGCTCTATAGACAGGTTCCTTAGCCCCCTGTGCTGAAATCGGATCTCACTTAATCCTCTTCTGATGATGTTCTTTTCTTTAATAGCTGTGGAGGGAGTTAATGTCTTTAAGGGTTGTAACTGCAGGGAATGACACCTTTCCTTGCTGACGAGCCCTCTGCTTTCCTTCTTGCCTGCAGCCTGGGTGTTGTGCTGTCCAGGGGGCACGGGGAGTACATTCTGCTGGGGAACACTTCAGTGGAAGAAGGTAGGTTAATCTGGACCAGGGAGCTACTGTGAATGTCACCACTTCTCCTCCAGAGCCTTTATGTGTCTGTCTGCCTCCTCCCTGAATAATCCATGTACTCTGGTTTCAGGTTTGCACGACCTGCTCCAGCCAGACCTGTCTTTAGCAAATGAATGGTAAGTGGAGGAAATCCTGTCAGTGACACAGAACTTTGTCATGATATCTGGGCAACGTTCCCAGCAACTTGGTTTGAGTTCACCACCTTCTGTGGCCTAGGGAAAAAGCAGTGCTGTTCAGGTGCTGTACCTGCAAAGACCTGATTGTCTCCAGGCAATTGAGTTTCACCTCTTCCTTTGGGAGATCCCACCAAGACCTGGCACATTCCTCTCCTAAGAAACAGCTGAGACTTATCCTGTCTTCTGTGCTCAGACTTACTTTGTTCCTCCTCATGTTGCTCAGGATTGTCTTACAAAACCTACACGATGTCAGACCTGTTAGGGAATTTTGTTGCAAGCTTGGTGAAAGATTGAAATGCTTTTTTAAATCCTGGTTTATTTTTGGTTGGCATCCTTCTGAACTGAGCTTAGACCTAACTTCTAGTGAACACGGAGGTGATTTATGACCCCTGTTTCAATAGCAAGCAGAACTTAAAAGTTTTGCTTGGTTTGGATATGAAACAGGGTGAAGCACGGCACTTTCCATTTATTGCTGTGAGGTTTGGGGTTTTCATGAACCCAACATTCAGTCCCACTCAGTCACATGAACCCAGGCTGTATCAAAGCCAAAATAACTACATTCAAGCAGCCCTGCACCCCTTCTCACCTCTCATTACACTGTCAAGTTTCACAAGCAGCACATTTGAGACACAAACAGTGATTTCTCCTTCTTCTACTCCTGACTTCAGGTGTCAGCTTACCACACTTTACATATTCATTTCTCTTAGACTTTTCTCATAAATCCCTCCTTTCAGCCTTTTTATGAGTTTTAATTCTGTCTTATAACTCCTTCCTCTCCCTTGTCCTGACAATGGAGTGGGAAAAATTGGAAGCAGGATTAGAAGACTGGTTTATTTTATAGCACAGAGCATTTCTAATACATTCTTCCACTTCTCCCCAAACTATGTCCTGAGGCTTCTACAGTTGTGTCCCCATGGGACAGCTTTTGTTGTCACCATATCACACTGTAAGATCATTCCTCATCTCACACTTTGTTCCCCTGTCTCTTATTTTTTCTGCTCCTAGTTTGGTCTCACATTGCACACGACCCTCTGCTTTTCAGGTCTCTCCATCACTCTGTTACTGTCTACATAGGCACACGTACACGTCTTACACAACATAACACAGGAAACTGCTGGCAGGATTTGGAACAGCTCTGTTGCATTGTGAGCTTATTCTGGAGAACACAGCAACCCAACTGAGCACAGCAGTCAGGTTAATTGGTGTTTGGTTTAGTGGTAGGGTTTGACTTACAGCCACATTGTTAGATTTAGAGTGGGCACAACATGCAGCAATGGTAAAGACTTTGCAGACCAAGGTTCCTTGCTGACTTTCTTTTTGCAGTTATTATCATCCCAATAGCATTTGTTTGACTGTGGTTTCTCTTTGCCCTTTTGGGATTCTTCCCCCTTCCCACCAGGATTTACTGCATCACTGACATTGATCCCGACCACCGGAAGCTCAGCCAGCTGGAGGCTGTGATCCGTTTCCTCACTGGAGAGGAACCTGACCTGGAATGTGAGTCCCAGGCACTGAAAGTGCCCTGCTGGGGTTTTCCTGTACCCATCACAAGGGAGAGGGGCCTGTGACAAACATTGGTGTCAGACTGAGCCCCTGTGGCACTTGCTTACGCAGGCAGGACTCAGCTCAAGCCCAGATTAATTCACAAGTGGAAATGAGCTGTGGATCCACCTCCTTGTCTCCATCAGAGGATTTTTTTCTGTTTCAAAGCTGACACATAACTCAGCCTTATTGGAGATCTCAGCATAGGAAATACTAGAAAGTGGAAGGCTTCAATGGAGCTTGGCAAGGGCTGCACACCAAGTTTAAGATAGACTGGCCTAGAGGAGGCAATGGCAGAAGCCAGGAAAAGTGTTGAGACAACTGTTTCCCAGAGACATCAGGCATCATCCTCCAAGGGTTCACAGTGCCCTCTGGAGAGATGGGTTCTTTCAGAACAAGGGTTATTAATTTTGTTTTCCAAACAAAACAGGTAACTGATCCAAGAGAAAAAAATGGTTAGAGGATTATTACCTTTCCTGCTCCCCCTGCTGCTCATCCCTTGCACGAGGTCCCATTCTCCTGCAGCTGATCCAACACCACTGAAGAGTGGGATCTCTGTCAGGGGGCAGACATGGGCAGCTGTGCATGAGAATTTCTTACAGCAGTGTGGTTTTAGGATGTCCTTCAGCCCCCATAGTTGTGATAAGAAAAAGCTTTTGCATGTAATGCTGCACCTCAGAGGCACAAACCTTTGCCACAACGATAGGAATCTCTTAAAAGTAAAATCAACTGTAATGCAGTAATCCTTCCTCTCTTGAACAATGTGAGCAGACCCCTCCTGGCTGTCCTTGGAGTAGGCTGGAAGGAGGAGATATATGAGTTGAAGAGGCTGGGGAGGAAGAAAGTTTCAGGAGAGCTGACTTGGAGAAATATGCAGGCTTGGAAGTGCTGTGGAGGAAAACCAAATATGATTTGAACACATGAATCCCAGACATGGTGGGGCCTGATGAGGGAAAGATCTCATGGCTCTGATTTTGAGGCTTGAGTAACAACAACTGTGGAGAGAAGGATCATGAGATCCGTAACAAAGAAATTTGGGAGAACTTGAGCTAAAACATTAAGGGACTCCTGGAATATCAAAAAGTTTCGGTACCAGAAACACTGAAATGGTGGGGTGGCTCCATCTAGAACAGCACTGAAAGGGGCACTTCTGCAACATGATGGTCACCATGTTCTCACAGATTAGTGCAAGCAGAGCAATACAGAAACAAAGCAGGTCAAAGAAATGGGGTTCTGGGGCATGTCATTTAGCACATGATGATACCTTGAACTTTCCTAATCACTTCTTAGCTCCAGTCCAAAGTGGATTAGACTTGTAGCCTGGACTGGCTTAAACATCTGGTGAAAACCAGGACAGGAAAATGTTTTGTGACTCACAGGAAGGAAGGAGGGCTAACAGAGAAACCAGTGACCAAAGGGAGAGAGTAGAGGCTATAAAAATGTCTCTAGTGGTTTTGAATGAAGCTACTTGAGTAGAAGGTGCTGGCTGGTATCCTCTCTACAGGATACCCAAAAGGAAGGTCAAGGCAGGGATTTGAGGCAAAGGCTGTGGACAGCCTGTTCAATGAAAGAGTCAAGTGATGGTCTAATGAATAACTTCATGGCAAAGCCTCTCACTTGCCCACACTTGTTTGGGCACCACCCTTCCACAGAGTTTGCAGGGGAACTGGTCTGATGATNTCCACAGAGTTTGCAGGGGAACTGATGATTTTGGACATTAGTAAGAAATTCTTCAAAGAAAGGGTAATAAGTTCTTGGAAAAGCTGCCCAGGGAGGTGGTGGAGTCACCATCCCTGGAACTGTTTAAGGTAAGACTGGATGTGGCACTCATTGCCATGCTTTGGTTGACATGGTGGTGTTGGGTCATAGGTTGGACTTGATGATCTCAGAGGTCTTTCCCACCCTCCTTGATTCTGCAGTTCTGTGATCTTGGCTCTAACATCTGCTCCTGTGTTTTCCACCACCCAGGGTGTTAGGACTTCTTCTCTGCCCTGTAATGGGAGGCCTCTTTTTTGTGCCATGTTGATCCACTGTCCTGGATGGGCAGGTGCTCCTTACCAAGGGACTCTTTAAATCTAGGGAGAAACATGTCTTTCTCTCCTGATTTTTGTTCTTCCTTTTTCTCCTTAGGTGATGAGGAGTTGGTCCAGGAAGTGCTGTTCGATGCAGTGGTCACTGCCCCCATGGAGGCCTACTGGACAACACTAGCCCTCAACATGTCCTTGTAAGTGTAGGAGACATAAATATGGATAGAACACCACTGAAGATGCATGTCCAGATGCTATGGGTTTATACAGTACCTGAAATAGTCACCAACTTGTGCACAGCATACAAGAAACTGTAGAAATAGCTCAAAAAGCTGATAGCTCAATAGCTTTCAAAATAGCTTGGAAATCCTCTCCTAGGAGAACTCCACTAAGCTGTGTCTCCCTGGGAGAGTCTTTAGTTTGGTAGGGGTTTTTCTGGTGGAGAAAAGGGAGTCTGGTCTTGTCTTTATTGGTGGTACCTCCAGATTGAACCTCAGGAAGATAGTGGACAGGCTGGCTTCAGTAAACAACTTTGTATTTTATTATTTCCAGTGAGGTACCTGTTGCTTGTGGTTTCTAGTATCATGTCACACAGATCTTCCTTCAGCAGAGAATGTGTTACTTACAGATACACATGGCCACTGGACTCCTGTTCCCATTTCCATTCCTTGTATCCCTGCAGTAACAGAAACTGAGCCAGTGACAATCCTGCTAGGACACACAATTATCAGCACAGATTTAAGTAGCTACACCAACACACCCTCTTTGGTCACATTCTGCTACCCTGGCCATTCTCTGCATCCCTGATCCAGCCATTCTCCTTCTGCAGTTCCTCTCCTGCACTTCAGCCTCATGAGAGCAGCCTGGAGCAGAGCTAGCAGGGGCAAAGGAGCTTATGGCCAACTTAAAAGAGACTGAAATAAGCACACTTCAAAGGTTTAAATCTGAGAACAAGTCTTAAACCTGCCAGTTGTCAGCCAGTAACAGCCTGTTGCCATTTGGGAGGAGCCAGTATCACTTCTGGTGTAAATGGGTTATATTGATGATCTCATTGGGACCAGGTCTCCAGATGTGGCTTCAAGTTTGGAAGGTCCTCACCCTGGGGCAGGGATCATGGCTGTTCTCCTGACAACTGTTTGCTTCTGCTTGTGTGTTTCTGTTCCACAGGGACACTGAGGCAGGCATTGAGATGGCATTTCTGGGCACTCGGGCTGGACTCATGAGGAGTGCCCTGTATGTGGGCTCTGAGAAGATTTCCAACAAGTAAGTCCCTAAACTGCATTAAGGGCTTTCTGTCAGTGTCTCTGAAGGGGCAACATGAAATCACCACCAGCCTGGGAAATGCTTTTGGGGAGATAGAAGGGAAAGAAGCAACACCTTGATGGCATTAATGCTGATTCACAGAATCAGGGG